>MNPL01014882.1:0-10398 GCA_002081605.1 Tropilaelaps mercedesae | reverse complement strand
AGTTTTTTTAAGTATGCTCCTTAGCAGTATAATTTTGCAGATGACTTGTTGCTATCTAAAAAATATTTTTATCGCATTTGTTTGCTGAATCGTATTAAACTGGACTACGGAATGAATATATGACAGAAATTAATTCTAGTCTTTAGTACCTCCCTCCGGTTGCCAGACCTGAAGTACTACATCTTTTTCAGAAAAGACAGAGAAATAGAGTGATTTTTGCGACGCCATGCCATTGAGGGAGGATAATCGCCACTGAGGCTCGAGCAGCCGAATGCTATTTCCTACTGACAAACGAGTCTCGCTGGGGTCGAAGTCTGTCGGCCTTAAGAACTGAATTGAATCGCGGAACTGTGTGCCTGTGGTTGCTATGCTCGATAGGTTCGTACTCATACAAGCTGTCGTCAGGTATTCGTGTTCAACTGGCTATACATGTGAATGTTGGGTCAGTACCTGACTCTTCTGACGTATTGATAATATGTTCGACCAGTTCAACGACGCGAACCTTTTGTGTGGTAAGAGTACTAAACAGTTCGTTTGCTAATGCTGAATCAAACGGCCGGATGGCTCTCTGCGATCGACTGGTTACTAAAGCCGACGTCTGGGCTCCTGCTATGCCCGGAGTAGTAAATGAGTCTTGTTTAGAGTCGCCCGTTTGACTCTTTATTTCAGATCTATCTACCGTACTCAACCGATTTGTGGTGCAACAGTGTGGTATAATCCACCACCTGTACCAAGGTCGATGACTGCATTTCCGGTACATCGACTGAACCCTTCGATTACCACTTATTAAAAACGTACACTGTTTCAAATACACGACTCATTATAATAAAATTTTTAATGTTTTAGACGGCCGGAGCTGTGAAATGCACAATGGGTTTCCCTCTAGCTTAAAATAGAGAAAAATAGCAAAAATCCACGTTTTATATAGCTAACAAATAACCTTAAATAATTACTTAAAATTATAACCTTGTTCGTACAGGAAGACTTCGTGAAACCTAAAAACTTATCACTTAAACTTGTACGTCACTTTTAGAGAATGTTTAAACTCTCTTAACCATTATTGCTATGCTAAAGGTTGCCTCTGACAGAGACTCTAGAACATCGCCGTTTCAAGTATACCATCTACAAATGTTGCTCTACAACCCTACACAGGAACCGATCCTATAGTTCGAACTGCCAAGCGTACAATGAGATAGAAATTTTTGTATCGTGTTCCATAAAACTGAAAATAAAATTAAGCCCGAAAAAATAAATAGTTAAAACGCGTGAAACTTGCAAAGGAGATATAGATGAGATTATCCCTAAAAGTCGTTGAAACTAAGTCTCATTCCCTCAAATACACTACAACTCAGTATTCACCTGTTGGCAGTACCTATCGTATTAATTTATAACTTATCAATATTTATTACATATCTTTTGTTTTATCCAACAGAATAATTGCAAAACCTGTTTATAAGAGAAAGGGTCCGAAGAGTGGTCCAACACTATTCTGCACGATAACAGTCACCCCTTTCTTTTCTGAATTATTTGGAATATAAAATTTCCTTCTTACTGTAAACATGACTAGATGTACATGATCTGGTGTCCTTCTACCAGTTATACCTCAAAAACAGCAGCAAATACGTGCAGGCACTTCCAGTCACCTGGCTCCCTCGCTTTTTCTCTAAATTCCTCCCGCAAATTTTTATCCTATTTTGAGTCAACTTAATTGAAGTTGTCTTTGACCAAAGGTTTCATAAAACCTCGTTAACATTCTCCTGCCTAAATGTGTCTTTGGTCAGCCCTTTGTCACAGCTTGAGTATTGTGGCCATTCCGTGAAAGTCAAATGCTGATATACAAAGCCATTTTTCTCTCATGTGTTCTTCGCTGCGTAGTTTTTTGAAATAACAATTAAGGATACCTAGCGCTTGGTTATCGCAGCTTTGTCCTTGATTCTCTCGAGCTACTAGTAACAATTGTATCATCTAACTCTATTCGTTTGAATTGCCTAATCATCTCCAACACAAAGGAATTGTGCGAAACCCTTGAAATAATTAGAAATCTTTGGCCGACCTAGGTCTCGATAGGTAGCTTGGCCTATTGGTTGTAGACGTACATTTTAATAAAAAAACTCCTGGATTCAATTGTGTTGAAGGAATAGAGCCACCAAGATAATTTTTATTTTCATACCAGGAATGGGTTTGATGTTATAGGTGTATGGATCGTGACAAGAACAAGAGCAATATGTAGACCCCTCTCAAACAAAAGAACAGAAGTTTGCAGATTTTCCGATCAGAAAAGGCCGCCAATATGTGAGCGTGTGTGTGTGTGTGTGCGCGTGTGTTTGTGTGTATATGCGAGTGGTGCATAAACCACTGAGTACTAAGAATATCAGGAACGGTCGCGGTGATGCATTCGAGAGGATTGTTCAGAAGCAGGCACAGAAATGCATAGTATCGAAAAAGCAAAACAGAAGGGCTTGCATATCCATTGTTCTCCCCTCCCCACCCATTCGCTAACATATAAAACCACGGTAATACCCACAGCTGTAAATCGCTCTACACACGCTGACTTCAGCCTATACATGATCTCGTTGATAGCGCAATGGCTCAATATGGGGCAGAGCGGCCTTCTTCAGTGCATGTACACGAGGGAGCACAGGTTCCAAAGAGGTTAAATTAATAGAGCATGTTTAAAGAAAAAGCTTCGTGCAAACCTCTGTGCATTAAATGCAAATATTAAAGCGTTTTGAAATTGATAATTCGTAATGCCATAAGTATCTTGTATCTTTTAAATAATGACCATCAAATAAAAATAATGTTTTCAGATATAAAATATGCCCTATAGACAAAGGCACGCTGAACCACTTTAGCGCATCACACTTGTGTTCATTGATGGACATTTGAGTGCTTATTTCGGTAATCTTTGTTGTGCATTAATACATCGAAAAAAGCAATAGGGCCGATGCTTTACCAAGCATATTTTTCCGGTTCTAATTTACCATATGCATTCAGAGCTTATTTCGTTTTACAACTAAAAACTATTCAAAATAGCTTTTCAGCCGATTGACTTAATGTCTGAACAACTTACGACGTCCAGAAACGTGTTGGCTAGAATAAATCGCGAAATAAGCCACTGAGCTACTACCCACATACCATTAAAAATAGACAAATCATGCAAAGGCACGTACCAACCACGAGGGGGATGGAGCTGTCTATTCGCTCTGGAATGTGGTGTCTGTAAGCTGGTCAGTAAAGATGACCGGAAGATAATGCGAAAGCGGTAGACGTTGAATGTGGGCCAATATCTAACCTTAAATGTTTTTAAGGCTAACCACCAGCCAACATTTAACGTCCAAAGTAGCGTTTCTTGCATAACTACGTAAGACGGACCCCATAAATGTAAATCTGCAACGGCCGAGAGCGATCCAATGGCTAGCTCTGAAAAAGCGTTTTCATTGTAAGAACGACAACATGCTCTATCCATGGAGGTTCAGACCTCGTAACTGTGCACTGTTATTAGAGGAGTACTCAGGCGACAAGGTCAGTGAGGTCCCTGACAGTGTGGGTCCACTCACACTTCCATTTTGAGTTAGCCAGGCTTCTATTCGGAGTTACCAAGTAGCAAGTTTACATGTGTTTGTGTTGTTAAGTTGTACTTAGACTTTGTCTGACCAAATAGGCGACACCGTCTAATCGAATCTATACCTTATCCATATTCACGTTGTGCTCTCACTAGCAAGGAAAATTGAGTACCATTTACTGACAATACTGCGCAATATTTCAAACATTATGACGGTGACCAATTGTATTAAAATATAGAATAGGTTTTTTTTTAAATTAAAAAGGAACACAATCACTTTTATTCAAACAAGAAGAGTTAACCGAAAAACTCATTTAAATGGTGTTTCCAATTATAGCATATATTATCATTTTCATTACCATTGACGAAATGAACGTTTACTGATCATTTAATAGTGCGTCGAAAACGCAATTTAACATACGCAAAACTACATAAAACCTAATAAGCCAAATTTAAGCGCTTGAACTGCATAAAACTTTGACATATTTTTGAACTAGCTATATTTTAAGTGCAGCTGATGTTCGTCGAAGCTGCTCCAGTGATTCATTGCACTACTATTTTCCCCCGGCCGTATGCGCCTGAGATTGCACAACTGAGTACGCAACTTTTATCATAAAACCTTTCGGCGCTTCTTACTATTAGTACTCTACACTCCCCTCGATCACTCCTATATCCGAAATGGGCTTCTGACCCGAACCACAAGTAACGCGATCACCTCCGATTCAGCTCTCAAACGTTTTCTGACGTAACGACAAATCGAATTTTTTTGTCCAAGTTTGCCCCCGTATGTCTCCCCGCGACCGTTCATTCGCCTTTTCAGCGCCATATACTTCTCTCTTCGGCTTCTTCATTTTCTTACTCACTCACACATGTTCACAATAAGTCAGTCTTCCACACGCTTATTTTCCTATTCTCACCACCATGACCGCCTCTGACCGTCACACTGATTCAGCCAGCCGTGCATACTTACGCACTCGACTCCCGTGACGTTTCCCTTCTTTCCTAGGCAATCCGCAAACCAAACGAATGTCCGTTTATATCTCGGTGTCCCGAAGAGGTACACCGGCCCACATAAGTACCACCCCGTTGCCACGTTGTGTACATTTCAATCCCATTTCCCCATCGTTTCGTGTCCCCTAATTCAAGCTTCAGGGAAGCACTGGCGGCACTGTCGGCCTTTTATTCGTTTTTTCGTTTTTCTCGATAATACAGCGGACTCGTGTGGGCTTCAGGGCTTGCTGTTCCTTCGCAGTTCCTTCGAGCCCTTCCCGACTATCCTCACGAATCTCATGATCGATTTTTTAATACGGTGGCCGCTTCCTAGCATTTATTGGGCTTGCAGCGTCGACCTCAAAGATGCGCGAATATACGGCTTCATTTTTTCAAGAGACAGACGCACACATAAGCAGACACACACACACACACACCGAAATACACTCGTGCGTATGCAAAAACATACAAATTATACACACACGGCTTGGGTTTAGCCCTTTGTGTTTCCCTTTGTTCTTTAATTTCCCCGATTTACACATGGCATACACTATGTGCTGCATACTGGCAACAGTCATGGCCGTCGGTTTTGTACGTCGCGTAGCGTCCATAATAGCGGTAGCCGGTGAGTAGGTGTGCGTTTGTGCCGAGTAATGCCTTTTACTCGATGGCGCACACAGTTCGACCCATCCTCTAGCTGGCTTGCGCATTGGACTCCTCTCCCCATGGCCCCGGCACTTAACGATGAGGCTCCGGCTAAGGCAGTGGCAAGTGACGACGAATCAGAACTACAGCTCGGCTGTCCATTCGCTCATTCGTGCTTGATATAGTGTCACCACCATATGCTTCAACCACACTGAAGATTCGTTGGCGGCCGCAGTTACAACATAAGTGCTCCCTATCCTCCCTTAATAATCTGTAATAGCGTAATTACCATCGCGCTGCCATCTGCCAATGTACTATTCACTACTCCCCAACACCCTATAAGGGATGCGCCATAGCGATGCCGTTAATTGGCCAACGAAGCATGCATTTGCCGGCAGTTTCGCTTCCTCTAAACGCCTGCAGCCCCTTCCATCCTCCTTCTCATTCTCTATCCGAGCCGATAATAGAAACTGATATTACTCGATACTTTAATTCAACTGCATTTGCAAGTGGTATGCCGCAGTGGCTGTGCGCTTTATTGTAAACTTCTAGGCACGCGAAGGCACTTTGTGGTTACTTGATAATTAGGGGTCCTTTGGAAGCCGTCGCTTGCGACGTTCCCATCAGATTAAATGCGTGAAAATACAGCCCGCTGTGGCTGATCAGTGTATTTCTCCAATAGAGGAGCGACACTAGCCACTGAGACGAGTGTTGAAGACGAATTTTCGGCTAGGAGGGGTGGTTGGGAGGCAAAAGTCGATTACTTGGTCCTCGGCAAATTATCGATTAAAGGCCGGCGCTCAGCGCGGTGTGTCATCAGATGGTTTTGGAAGAGGTATGGTCGAAGCTCTCCTGATCCGATCGAAATCTCTCTTCGTGCTCGACCGCACGGCGGAAAGCGCAGCCACAAATTGCCCATAGACCTGCCACTGTCAGCTGGTGTGAATTTGGTCGTATGTAAATTGTCATCAGAATTATCTCATTGATGACATTCCTACTAAAGAGCCGCGGGAATAGACGAGGTCAATGCCGAGTGTGCTTTGCGAGTAACAATTTAGTTAAATCTAGGCATGGTATGTTCGCACAATTGCAACATAGGCAATAAACAGTGTTTGCTAATTCAACCATTTTTTGTTCCTTGTGGACTTGTTTGGTTGGTATCAATAATACGGTCGAGTCCCTTGTGACGAAGTTATCCAAAAACCAAGTTAATATACTTCAATGAGAAAATAACTCGCTGCTAATATTACAGCAGTTATGTAATGAATGGTGTATATCGGATGACTGTTAGTTACTATCCCCATTAATTTCGTATTTCGAAATATTGTTACTATAATTATTACAACATGCGGCTTCATTATTCCTGTCTTTTTGACTAAATTCGTCATCAAATCGTACCACCTTGCCACTCATTATGCAGGTCAGTGGGAGAACTGAATTGCAAACAGCGTCTGGTCTAGCTTCAGCAACTTATTGCATTTTAGAGACGTGGAGGTTCGGAAAAACGAGCCTGCATCCCTTTTCTGTATTAACGAGATATGGACGCACGTCCTCGACATGTCAGCCGAATAAACAGGCACTCGATCCTGCGCCTCCCCTGCATCTTCTGAAATGATTCAAGTCCATTCGGCCGCCTCGAAACAACGAATCTAGGCAGAAATGGCTTCGGCTCACGTCGCTGACGCGGTACATCACATCGGGCCGAGAAGCTCGAATAAATAGTTTGAACAGACCGGTGTGTACGTCGTTCGGTAAGAATTCAACCAACGATAATAGCCAACAATCACGCAGAAAGCATCATTTGAGCACCATTACATACATCCTACTTGCCCGGTCAACCGAAGCCGCTTCCTTGGAGTTTTCTTTATCGAGATGTTACTCTCAATGGGCGCCCCTGCCTTCACTACTCACCTAGCCAAGCCTGGTTGCTGCAACAGACATAGTTTAGGACATGAGGTCTTGCACGCACAGACGACGTCTATCTTCAAGCAGAGATGTCTGTATCCGTGCAGCTTGCATTGCGTGTTGTTAACGCGGTAAGCGTCCTGCCTAGCACCGAAGTAGATACAGAGCAGAGACGCTCAGCAAACTAAACTACTACCATAACCGCCACTTCTCCGTCAGAATCCTCCATCTTTACAGACACAGCCGCAACCACCCCACCATTTATAAGGGAAATTCTCCTTAGTCCGATTCCGCAAAACAGAATCAGATGTGGGGGTTCGCTACCGAGTTCCACCCTACTGAGTATGGAAACACCCCTCACTTACCAGATTGCCACCAACCCCACTCTCATGCCGCTGGTCTAACTGATTGTGCGCTAGGCCTCATCGAATCTCATTTCACTATACACTCTAACTACCTACCTGCTTCTTTTTCGTGCAACCGGCCTTCGGACGGTGGAGTCCGTGGCGACCATAGGCTCGTTGAGAGACTTACGATCTTAGGCCTGACGCCAGCTTTGAGCAGGTAGACAGCTGTGGCAGTAATGGTAGCAAGGAATACAATCGCTTCGCCGTGGACAGGAAGCACCACTGCAGACGGGCTCTGGATAGAGATGTTATGGAACGAATAGGCTCTAGACGCAGAGTCTGCAGGTGAAACCTGCCAGATTGTTCGTACAAACCCAGCCGTTAGTGGGACAGAATCGGGAGACTGAATAGAAAGGCGACTGTGGCCACTTTAGTGGTTGGAGCGAGTTGGGAAGATCGAGAGTGCAGATGGTGTGTTCCACCAGGCAAATAGCATCATGCAGACATTCGCAGTTTTGTGTTGGGTATCGTCCAACTGGAGCGAAGGTAAAGTTTTTGGAGGTTCCGCTCGCTCCGGTCGCGCACGAAAGCATGATATAACTCGTTCCACTGGCAGTGTTTCTTTAGCGATGGGGTACGGGCAGGGCTGGGTGGCTATGCTGCCTGGACTTTGTTTTTTTTTTACCGCAAGAAGAACAGGAGAAGAAGCGAAACTTGGATATGGAGGCGAACGTCGAACAGGAAACATCTTACAAAGTGTGTGGTTTTTTTCAACATAGACCAAGAACTAGCAACATTAGTAACCATGCAAATTACAGGCGCTTTTGATGGGAACGAAACGTAGAGAGCGAGGGAGAGAAAGAGAGAGATTCTAGAAATGCTATCCATATTGTTATTGTGTTTCTTTTGTAACATATAGTTTGTAACCATAGGACGGTCGTATTGCCTCACACTCGTATTTATTTGAGACATGCTTAGTAACGCCTTGAGGCCAATCTACTGATTTGTAAAAATGATCGTTCTCAGGGATCCGGGTCTCTCAAGTCTGAGGATTGTACACAGTAAGATTTAAATAATTAAATTTAGGGTTGTTTAGTAAATGGTGGTTCTCTTTTAGTGTTGAATTTTCCTGAATCCTGAATAAAATAATCCAAAGTTATCGCACATGGGGATTTTCGCCTGTGTAATACAGAAGGGTGTTTTTGCATGTGAATACTGCATGTACATTCATAAACATACACATAATCAAAACCAACAGTAATATTTTGTCGTTTGTCTAGTGCCACGCTATTTTGATTGACCTTTCAGATCTTGAAGAATGTTCATTTGTGATTCCAATTGCACACTTATTCTACTTATACCTACAGCTTACCTACCTTGAAAGTATGATACACGCCATTAAGTGTAGGACAATGCTTCCTTATATCTGTCTCCTATTACGGAAATACAAAATAAGTCTTTTTTTTTCAATATGGGGTTAAATAGGGACATATCCAAGAGTCTACTCGGTATTGAGTCCTAACCTCGCCAATCCGTGTTGATATCTGAATTCCAAGGAGATAAACTTGCTTCAGATCTCATAATTAGATAGGTAAGACCTTCACCTAAATAGGGGCCTGCTTCTTCAACCCTAGAGTAATTCGGATAACAGGCACTGAACTCTGCTCACGTCGGCGCCGACCCAAATGTTCCTGTGCGTGCCACCGCCTCTAACAATGTCTTCGTCTGGGCTAAAAGCCTCCCCTTTCGCCATTCTGTCATCCCAGTGCCGTCTACAGTAAAAGCGAACCATCCGACGTGAACGGGACGGTCGATTCCTGTTTGCTTGCCGTGGACCGATCATACGCAGACAAAGAACACACTACACGCAACGCCGTTGTGTCCTCTTTATTATTGGACTATAAAAAACTGTACATGAAGTCAGCGAGCTGTCCTGTCATAGCCCAGCCTGAGGCCTATGATTGCTCCTTCCCCTCGACGACAGCGGCAAACATACAGGCATAATTTCTTCTCCGATGTCAACAGCGTCGAGCAAGTTCTGTCTCAGACAGGTGGGCGTAACTTAGTAGTCGCTCGTTTTGCCAGCTCAGCTCGGACATCCTTTATCTTCTTGTTTGGTAGTATCTTGTCTTACCGCATCACAGGACTTCGCTCATTCTCCGATGTGATCCCGCACGTCAATCCGTTCACTTTGTTTTGTTCGCCTTCCCTTTAATCATCTCCTAGCTCCCACTGCAATAAATAATCCATCTGCCGATCGCAATCCTGAACCCGAACTAGCCTTACCACAATGGCAACGAAACTGTTGCTCGAGAGGAGAGAAAGAAAGGGGAAGGGCTGGGGTGACGTGTTGAAAGAGGTGCGTTCGTTTTTCTTTGTATGCGTCGATCTTTACAACGGTTTTACATCATCCTCATCATAAACTTTGTTCGTGGTAGTTCCACGCATGTGGGAGAGTCAGTGTCTACTCCACATGCTACCGCTTCATACTTTGATAGCTCGCGTTCCCACCGATCGTCGCTCTGTACATGTCTTTGGCCAAAGACCTTCCAACGCACTCGTTACCAACAACAATGTAATTGATCGGTGGTATTTTCGACCGCACTCTCCGAAAATCACTCTTCCTGTGTAGATACTGCTATGTTGTGCCTTCATACTGGCCACTCAGCTCAGGGCAGAGAATAAGGTCTAACATGCGGAGCACTGGACAGCGGTGTTAATCGGGCCGTATGAGATATAAATGTATTATTACTATCGCCTTTAATCCTGTGTATCGACAGGGACCAAGGCTGTCTATATTCGTCAGTTGATTGGAACACTAAAATTTCGATTACTTTGTTGTCAAGCTGCCAGGTCACTAAAGCATTTTACTGTTAATTGCGTGAAACACATTCAGGCTCGTCGCGAGTTAATATATATATATATATGTATATATATATATATATATAT
>MNPL01014881.1:0-38949 GCA_002081605.1 Tropilaelaps mercedesae | reverse complement strand
TGGTAGGCGTTCCCCTATCCGCCACCTGGGGACGCGCTCGGTAGGGGTCCAGTTCCCCCCCGAGGACTAGTCCAACCCTAGATGACGTCAACGCTTGAGGCAATTAGTGCTCCTTGAAACAGTTGCAAGAGCCTTTTGGAAACAATCTCGTTTAGGAACTTGCTGACACCCAGGGGCCAATAGGCGCAAAGCAATGTAATGGTCCATAGGATTCACTTGCAGAAAGTTCTAAGCCGGTTAAATGTAACGTTTTATACTCAAGGATAAAACAAAGCATGTAAAAGTCAGTGGCTTTAGCTTCAGGTTTTTCGACACAGGCACTCCTACTCCTAGTATGTTAAAATAGGTATTTGCACTAACACAGTGTCAATATAAATATGACGAGGTTTGTTCCGATAGAAACAAGTTGAGTTTTTGAGAATATTGATATTGCACAGCTAGGCTTTCAAGATGTTAACGGATAGCCTTAGCTTGCTTTCTAAAGTTGTAAATGGACATACTAACAATAGTTAAGCTTCATAACTTCCAGACTCTACAAGACTATGTCACATGCGACAAAACCGGTGAGACTGTTATTCTATCCTGAAACCATACAATTTAACTTACCTAAACTTTTTCCGCGTAGTTCCTGAAAACCTAAATATTTGCCGATTATCACATGCCATTAGCGCGCTTTAAATTAAACCTAATTTATCAAAAATAACGAATGATCCGAAACAACAAAGCAGTGCTCTAAACATGCCTATAAAGAACCGTTGGTAGGACCAATATATCTGGACCGCTACATGGACCGCCTTGTTCTTGTCTCAGGAAAATTTCTGGACGCTATACATATAAGATTCATTATACGTGATTAATTCTTCTTTATAGAGGTATTCAACTAAGTTTTGATTAGGTTGCCATATCTAACCTGCTGAAGGTCCGTGTGCAGTGCAAGTTCCCTTACAAATGCAACTGTATTGGAGGTGTGTGCTCCTTCTATTTCTACGTTCGTTTGATGTAAGTTGTAGAGTCAGTGTCTGTCAGGACATTATTTTCAATTTTTAACAAGTTTCTAACTTGGGTATAAAAAAAGTACATTGGCGAAAAGAAAACCCGGTTTGTTCACCGCTTAGGCTGTAGACTTCGTTAATTCTCCTTGGTTGTTGATCATCGAATTTAGCGGCAGACGGGCGCGCCAAGCTATTGTAAATGGTTTAAAAAAATTTGCTAAAAAAAGATGAAGTTTGTCATTGTGAATGTAGATGCAGTACCAATAGAATCAGAACAGGCGTGGGATAATAAAACTGATCGCAACCGTTTCTAACATGATAGGAATCTGTCCCGAAACCGCGAACACTATAAAAAGTCTACCTGTGTGTACCTTTATATAACAAACTAGTTTAGCAACGTGCAATGCGTCAGTCGGGCGTATGAGGTCAAAGCATGCCGTAGAATCATTAAAGCAAACTATCAGTAACTGACCCTGCACACACTATTGTAAAATGAGTTGAAAATGCTGAATGTGGGGATAAAATTTAAAAATGTGATACTCAATTCATCAAACAGCTTGAGAGCCATTGGCTGCAGAAACCACTTCAGCAATAGTTTGAGCACCGTCTCAGTAAAGTGCTGCAGTTACTCGAACTCCTTGCATCTGGATTGCTTGCTAATATCAGCTATTCTGAGAGCAGAGATATTGAATGCGTCTTTAATGACAAGAAGCTAGAGCGAAAAGGTTAATGTGTATCTGGTGCTTAAACGGGAGGGTTATGAAGACGCTCCATCATTCAATAGCTACAAAGAGTGGTCGCAGAAAAGTCTACAACAAGCGGTAATCACGGTGCCACTGACTGGGGTGGTTAGGTAATTAGCTGCACAGCAAGTTATTATGCTTAAATTAATAATACAAAAATGACTTCAGTCTTACGGGAATACGCAATCTATGAATGAGGTCTCAAAATTTTCCTGCTACGAATGTGAAGGCACGATGCATATGGCTGCGCATATTCAGTCCGGATGCATAGATCCATCTTTCCCTAATCCTTCCAAAAAAAGGCTTTTAACAAGTCCAAAAGAAGTTTACGCTCAGCCTATCTGAACGTGCATCCTACTATCCTTCCTCATGGCAAAAGATTAATAGAGAAATACCACCTGTTTTAGAAATGGCAAAGGAAGACACTTTCGTCATTTCAAACCAATTTTACAGTCTCCGTCGTATACTCCGTGAATAACAACCGTTTAGTAGTTTAAGAAAAAAAAGGTGACTGAATATCGGGTTTTAGCCATAGAACAACAATGTCAACAGCAGCAACGACGATAATCATAATAATAACAATAACAATTATGCCGATAACGACAACAAATTCTAATGAATATTTGCAGCTTTCAAAAAATGTAAGGTGAAGTGCAACTTCTTTACAACGGCACCATCGGGTTCTCCCAATTGGCATAGAACAAAAAACCTTTGTGCGGCGTTTTGCCAACGTCGAGAAAAATGATATAAAAGTACGGTCATTATTATCATACGTGATGATCAAACGTGCTACATACTCATTCCTTACTATTCCATAGCAAGCTCAATTTCTCATGTATTCTTATACTTCTATGTTGTATTTAAAAAGTTGCGACTCGTGCTCGGGCACTATCGGCTTTCACTCAAATTTGAGGTCATTGTGCTTAGCATATTTTCTCATAAAAAATTTGAATTATCAACAGAAAGCTGTTGTGGATGGAAGAGCCGCCAGATTTCAGCTCTAAAAGGTGAATAAAACACAAGATGTCAATATTGACTAAGTAAAATATGGCCGATCAAAAGTTTGCACTCAGCACTGCAATGTGCCAAGGATAAAGATAACGTCTGATTAAAAAAAAATCTAAACATACAACCTAATATACAATTAAGCTATTATGCCAACTAAATGACTTAAAACATTGATCCGGTGTTTACTTGTGGGCTTATGATAACGATACCCTGCATGCAACTATTTGCCTGTGCCTGACTCTCCACTGGCTGGCATATTGAATTAGTACACTCTCTGATCGTCAATAGGTCAGAACATATCAAACTTTGAATTAATTTGGCAGCACTTGACACAACACTTCAAGTCCTGCTCGTTACAAGGCATGTTAGGCGGATAATTCTCAGAGCGCCCTCATATAAGCCGACTGACTGGGCTTTGTCGCCTAAAGAGCTGTAATGAGCTAAGAAGGCAAGCGTATTGCGATCGCGACGATAATATGGAAACTGTCTTTGGGGAGTTTCTGGAACAAATTATTTAAATTATTGTGCAGTCTTGAAATTGCAGTGTATCGTCAGATGAGTCATAATCATCTAGAACTTGAGCCAGCGTCGGCGAAACTAGATAGCTTTCGTATGATTACAGCAATAACTTAACCTTATCAAATCACGTACAGGATGTACGCTCTATGTGCCAAAGCCCAGTTGTGGTGCTTGAATGAGATAGTGGTGGACTGGAGTCCACCGGAGTCCGGAGTGGAGGGAATTAAAAGTAAAGAGTAACACTCTTTACTTTTAATTTCGAGGTGACCGTAAAAAATGATAAAACGGTTGGCCAAATCGACACCATGCGCAAAATGAATGCATATTTTCGAATAGATTGAAGTTATAAGCCAACAACTGACGGGCAATCCTAATAAAGCATGGCACGAATAGTCGAACCAAGTAGGAACTCTACGGACTGGTGAAATATCGAAAAATTAGTCACCTCAGGGAATGCTCGTATTGTAACTGTGGTAACACAGATAAATCCTTCCATTGCTTAACACAATCAGCATGCAAGTAGGAGACGTAACCCATCTGACATGAGTATAGCCAACGCGGTCGCTTCCTTAACTATTCCTTCCTATCTTACCTATACGTCGCACAAATGTGAATAAATAGAGCAATGAAAAACTAGTCTAGCTAGTAAGCTTCTATTCTAGATCGATTTCTCCATGCTGTTGTTTGTCCTACACATGCAACAGCTATCAGAGGTTAATTTAATGAATAACTATTTATGACTGAGACAATCACGAGCGTACGACAGACTGCGCTTATCGATCATTGCTCACCGGTAACATGTGCAATGATGCGCACAGCAAGCTACTAAGCTCTTGCGCTTGGCGAGTTCCATGTGATGAATGATGTTTTTGTCGCCGTTGGCCACTGATGCGATGCTGATTGGCAATGCGTCTTTTGTGGTGTAGAAATACTCGCCATTGGATCGGCAGGCTTTGCCGTCGGCGATCGCGGCGGTGTACAATTTCCCCAAAGAGAGTAGCAGGATTACGCATTTAGTAGATAAAGAAGGCCAAAAAAATACGGCACTAGAATGTGTGACAGATGAGACTGTATACGACCATATGTCTTCTCGATGTAGCCAACAGTGAGTGTTGGGTCTGGTCAGTAATCTAAAACGGTCCAGTTTGGAATAAACAAAGCCGAACGGAGCCGCTTAAAAGCGGGGTGCAACAGCGGATATTAAACACTATAATTCTCCGGAACGCTGCAATCAGCTTATCTTAGCTGATGTATTATTTAAGCAATTAATGCTCGTTCTGAAAATGTTTAACGAAATTAATCTAGATTTCTATCGGGATGTCAGCATGCAATGGGTATGTCGAAAACGCTGTATTTGTTGTTTCCTCGAACACCTAACGATAATAATTCGTCGGGTGTTTAATGTATATATAATACACGATTAATTTTTGGAATGTCTTGCCCGAGCCATCCGAAAAATGCGATTTTATGGCTTTGTACTGAGTGAGGAGGTAGCAAACGTAGTCGGCTCGTGATATCCTGTTCATATATAATATATAAATTAATAAACATACCATGCTGGAGCAAGATTATGTATAGCATTAAATTCTACAACTACTGCATTAGTGATTGAAAAAACCGGGGGGACGAAAGCAAAGAATGTCTAAATTAACCACTGATTTTAAGCAACCATGTCTACACCTTCGAATACATTAAACGCCTGCATCAGTCTGCATAGCATCGCATTGGTTGAACCAGTGCTTGATTAACACTTTCATGAGGCGTAGTCCCTAATTGACTAAGGTTATACGTGCGAAGTTGGGCACGTAGGCTACTGGCTGTAGCCAGTGATAGCTAAAAGCCACACTGAAAGCTCTTCATTCATAGACGTTGTGCTTCGTAAGATGGAACCGGCATATACCTAGCTCCAAAATGCAGATGCCATAATTTATAAGAATCAGTTTTACTTATAAGCGCATATCGTCATAGAGCTTTATGTAAATTCCTGCTCTGTTTTTCAATTGGTCTTCTATAACTTGTGAGCTGTTTGATCAAGTGTAGCTACTATTTCAGCGTGCTTCGCTTACATTACAACCTTTGTCGCTAACGTTTTTGTGTATCACAGGCTATCATCAATGCAAATATCACAGGCAAGAAATAGTATTTTTATGTCAAATAGAAAGAACACATTTTAATTGGAGTAAAAACATATTTGAAAGTGCTACTTCTTGCCACCATGTCCATCTTTAAAATATGAGTAAGTGACAAAATTTGTCTACTCTAAATGCGTTAAGGGCGAGATTTAGGGTTCAAACAAAGCGCGTCCGAATGCTAGTTAGGTCCATTGACCAAGGAATAAAAAACAGCTATGAAAAAGATAAGCATTTTTAAACCGTAGAGACGTACTGGATAGCTACGATTAGCCACGAAAGCGAAGCCACGAAAGCCTATGTCTTTGTTTGTCATGACCATTTTTATCTTTATGTAGTGTCGCTAAATAATAATAATAATACTAATAATAGTAGTAATAATGATAATAATAATAATAAATTGTCGCTGTAGCGTAGATAAAAACCTTTGGGAACTGATAGGGATATTCTGTTGTTGCGGACTCCATGTATAAACGTTCAGGATAATGCGTGCGCGATTCCTACAACACAAAAACAACTAACACAAAAGGAACACATTAACAAACCCCAATTACTAGTCTTCTGATATAGAACTATATAGAATTCGTCCGCTAGATTGGCTTGTATCAGAAATAGACAACCTTCTTAGAGCAGAGGTAGCCTTTGCTTCGCAACTTTGCATGCATGTCATTAAAAACGTACATTTTCCTAATTAATTTCTTCGTAATAATTATATATGTAAGAAAAGGACTGTTGACAATTGATACACTACAATGCATTGGAAGAATCTCTTAATTACGTGTATAACAAGACGATCCCTTTCATCAGCCTTCTCACGCATTACGTTGGCGAAAGGCTCGTAATTAAGTGCACTTCTGAGAAAAGTTTTAGAAAACCTAAGGTTTTATAATTCTTCCGCTCTCTGACGTCTATCGCTCAAACATTTTGCTTTGTGCAGCCTGCATGTGACCCTTGCGATTAATGTGCTCTAAAAGAGTTCGATGGAGCTTTTGCAGTGCGCTAGAGTATAAAAAGTTTAAAGTAAAAAAGAATCCTGACTAAAACAGCTTAGAATTAGCTAGAAGGATAGCATATGAAAGTACAAATTCTAAATAGGCTCTAATAATGAAACTCAAATCTTCAAACTAAACAACGAGGTAGTAGTGCATGTAAGAAACTATCCGACGGGTAACTGGCATTCAGTCCTGATTTTAATGTTTTTCGAGCTTTGGACACACTAGTTTGATTTTTCAGCAAAATTGTCCGTTCCATACAGGGCGCTGTATCTATAGAAAAAAACATTGAAGCATTCAATATTGTATGAAGCCTTCTAATTTTCAAATGACTAAGCGTTGTGGTGATTTAGGAAAGGATTTTCTGGCTTTAAAAACCGAAGAACGCCGTCATGTTACTAATATCTGATTGAATAACCGTCTGTGTAACTTTAATTGTATGATACTATTCAAATACCTATTCACAGGAATGGAAAAACTTTCTGCAACACACACGGATCGTATAAGCGACAGGTTCCTTTGGTGCCTCTCGTGATGATTAAGTTATCCGTAGGGCCTAAAGTAATCCTGCAAAATATACAAGCAGAATGGTTTAGAGAGGAACGAAACCATGTACGATTCTGATGTCCAATAGCAAGACTATAAGGCACGACGTCCACACGGTAATTAATGCCATTACAAAATTTGAAACACCGTACTGCACAGTAAATGGCAATTATTAGTTTAAATGAGAATTGTTTTAAATAGTGTACGACTGTGTGTTTGGATATGAGTAAACCGTGCTCGAAATGAGCAGTTTACGAATAATTTGCTGTCGATTTAGCATATTGGCGCGCGGTATGGCAAGTTTGCCATTTTGATAAAGGATCCGCATGCTACAGTTGGTACGCTTAATCGAACTTCGTCCTACGGAGATTGAAACTTAGACTGCCAACTATCGTATATAAAAAGGATTATTGATTCCATCCTAAAATATGTCGCAGGACAGGGCCGTTTATTATAGGCGCTGCTTCTGTTGCCCAATCAGTGTCTTTCTCATCCGGTTATCTGGTGGCAAACGTCCTTTTTTATGTCGACAGCCAATAACGTTACAAAATTAGGGTCGCGACTAGTCAATCCGAATAGTTAACGTCAGCTCACCGGAAACCCATACAATACGAACAAAATAAAATATATGACTAAAGACAAAGTAGCACAAATAATACGATACGTGTGACCGCTTTGCTGATTTAAATCGCTCAAATCAATTTGCTATATTCTAAATTCATCAGCATTAACACGCATTTACGCAGTCAGACGTCGATCGTTCACAAACCATACCAGGTTCGATTTACTTGACGAATTCTGTTTAGTGCGTCGCTACTAAGGATTAGTGTTTTTACATTTGTGTATCTACATTTGTGAGATGACGTACGAACTCTTCATTAAGCAACTGGTGACTAGTTGCTCTGAAATTCAAGGGAGCTATAAAGAAAATGACCGAAGTGGGCCTGTCGCTAGTCACAACTTGATTGAGCAACTTTTCTTTTTGCGGCGGTGACTGATGAGACTACGCAGCTTGCTCGTATTGCGGGGAACCATTGGTTACCAGTGTAAGTACTAGCAACACAGTTGCGTTGTACGACTGAGACTTTGTGTGCTCATAGTTGCTTGATCAGTTACAAACACGGTTCTAAGCTCGAAACAGGGTTATATCAAACTTCGTCTCAAGGATTCATATGTACAGTGAAGGAAAGCGAACGGCGGCACTGAGTAAGAGCATTAGAAAAGGTAATGCGGACTTGTTTAAATTAGATAAGTCTAGTGTTTTAAGCAAGCAGTTCCGCCACGAAACTGACCTTGTGTTGTAAACCTGCCTGCCTTCCTTGCGTGTCCGAGAATTCTGGAAGGCGTCGTTTGTTCAATTGGTTAAAGAGGCTAGCCGGTCACATGTTTACATATTTGTGTTAGGGGCATCGTACTAAAAAGATTAATCATTTCTACCTAAATTCAAAAAGTACACCTACAATGCTCTAGGGCAGGCTAACGGAGGAAAATCTTAACCCTCTTATACAGGAAGTGCGACCGTGGGGTTATATGCGACACGATGCGCAACATTTATCCAACATCGATTTAGCTGTCCTTACGAGAACTTAATAGAAGATCGCCTTTTAGGTTAATCCGTGCTCTGAAGGGTCTATAAGAGACCGCGAAAAATGCAATTAAGTTTCACTGCGACCTACACAACATAATTAAGTTAAAATACATACCGCTTAATAAATAAATTACAATTACTGGTTTAGTGTTACGGCATTGTCACTAGTTTTCGACTTATTTCTCGAAATACAAAAATGATTTTGTTCAGAACAGCAGACCAGAACGACAGAGCAGAGTAAGTTTTATTGAAGGGTTGGATGGTTGCTACCTGTAACCCTAGTCGTCATACCACTGATGACGTTCTAGCTCGTTTACTAAACTGTTTGATGATACATCACTTATACTCCGAGAGCTAGGCAGAGAAAAGGTTCGGAATGATTTTGGCAGGGGTGGGCCCCATACTGTAAGCTCAAACCTCTGCAGCTGGGCAGCCCAGTGCTTTCGCGCAATGAGACATTTCGCTCAACTTCTTTAAGAAAAGTCTCGTCATCTTCTCATTGTTACCCGTAGAGCTCTTCGGGATTTTCGCACTGCAAACCTAATAGACTGTTTACTCTTGATGAAGCTACCGAGCTTCTAAAGTGAGTCAGTGACTGGTTTTATTTCCTTGCATAATGCTCGGGTACGCGTTTTATAGTACGGCCGCTAATACTTTTGGAGGCATTCCCAATTCAAATTGAATGCCTAGTATGCCTAGTAGTGTGAACTCGAGGAGTTCGCAGAAGCTTAAGGATAATTTTAAAGACGAACTCCTTATTAGCTCGCGTTTAAAGGGTTTATACAAATGTAATTAAGTCCCTACTTAATTCCATGAAGAACAGCAAATATTAGCAGGGCTATTGAATGTTCAATTAGTTGTTGCATAAATCGAAGAGCCGCAGATGACCAGTTTCCAAGTCTACAGCATCTGGTGCCAGATTTTAAGCATATGCTTTTTGCGGTGAAGATAAGGTGTGTAGAACTCCGTTGCGTTGGTCTTTGTAAGCTCTTTAGAGAACCACTGAGATTTTACTTTGCGTACAAAAGATGATTTCTATTCCAAAAAGTACAGGTCGTGAATATACAGTGGCTGATAAATACTTTCACTGTGACTATCCGCTTTGGTAATAAACACAAGTACCGAAGTGAAATAGTGAGAAATAATAAATATATAAAACATTGGTATAGTGCCATCCAAGGGTCCCTTATAGCCCTTATAATAAAAGCATTTTATGCATAAAAAATGATATGCAGATTCCCGTACTCAATTGTTGATGTCGTAATGGATCGAACAGAACACGTGGTCATGACGGCTCTGCGCTAACCGACTGCTTAAGCGTTAAGGCTCGCGGAAATGCTCTGTAAGCATTCACAATAGTCTCAACGACCTGCTCCTGAGAAAAAAGACTCAGTGGTGCTACAAGGCTTCTGCAAAGGCCTGAAGTGAAATAAGGACTGAGCCTAACGCAATAGACAGGGCCCGGGGTAAAAAGGCTCTGTTGCGTAGTTTTTCTTGTGAAGCCGCCCATTCGACCTTGGCTATTTTTTTCGCACATGAAAGAGAACCAGCGTATTTACCCAGGTCGCATCCCATACAATCCCATAGCACTTCAAAGAATACCCTGCAGTTGACAATAGCTCTTAGATAAGGAGCGATTGAGAAGTCTTATTAAAGGCTGTCGGCCAGTGTCCTTACTATCATGTATTGTATTTTATTTTGCATTGTAGTTTGCTTTCACATTCGAGAACGTGTCGCAACACAGTCGAAAAACAGGTGAAATAAACCAGAACCAGTTGCTCAGGGCCGGAATCATGTAAACCCCAATGTGTTTCTAAGGTCATAAAGTAGTGCGAGCCGAGATACAAATACTCGTGAATGCGATTTACCGCTGTGCGGACTGACCCAACGGTCAAGAAGAAAATTGGCCTCTTAGTGACACAAAGCCACTACAAACTGCATATTACCACGAATGTCTTGATTTTGCATCCTTTATACTTCTCACCCGGATGCGGTAACGTACAACTAAGATTATTATTATTATTACAATTATTTATACATCCTTTTACGTGGAGAGGCCTTATTTCATGTAGAAGAAACAAGAGCACAAGCAGAAAGGTTTCAGACAGTAGTAACACTGTCAAAATCTCCGTTGTTCGTCACCCGAAAAACTACAATTCTTTAACGGAAAAAAATTCTCCTCTGACTGTTCATCCCAAAGAGTAAAAATATTTGTTGTTGTGAAGTTGACGAATTTCAATCCCTGTCTCGGTTATTGTATATTGTTTCCAATACACGTTCATCAGTAGTATCTAGCAGGTCGTACGTACCATCACAGCAATCGTCATGAGCATTTATGTTGTGGTAGAAGTCCACTCGTTCAACAGACTTTTCGTGTACTTTGAAAATTGTATTTCACCGAAAATTCCAGCTTAAAGTTCAAACGGGAAAGGTATACAAAATCGCTGATAAGATGTATTGTCTGTAAACTGTATGTACAGATTCACATTTTTCGTGAGAAATACAAAAGCGTGGTTCTCTTCTGCGATGTCGCGTATCAATGAGCTCTGTGCGTTATAGTAAGTTTATCGGGTTCACTGCTATTTTAAAAGTTATAGCATTCTCGAAAACAGATGCAACTCTAGCATCAGCTGGCAACGCTTGATAATTGACTCACCCGATTTCCGCTTGCAATCGACTTACTGTCACACGCCAACAAATAATAATCCATACCAATTATCAGCGCTACCTCTCTTGAAATACCTTTTACGTATATTTATTATAGAGTATGCACATCTAGTACAGGCTTTTGCGTTGTCTTGGTTATGAGTGCGGCTTCAGTTTACCAAGTGTCAAACCCCTCTGCGGAAGCAATAAGAAGAACATTCAAAAAGATGAGTTTTATCAACTAGATTTACCTCTGACAATGTATTCAACGTTGCGTTACTCAACACCGTACCACTAGCTAAGTTATCCAACACTATCCTCAACTCTGCTCATCTTCTGTTCTCCCAATGGACAAAATCTGGCGAAATGCCTAGCAAACCTTGGATTGTGTCGCTCCAACCAAATTTCATGATTCACACATATGTTTGATCATGTTCTAGCATACTTAAAAGAACCCTGTTGCCGTGCACACGTTCTGTACGGTGGGCCACAGACTTCTTTTCACGCGTGTCTTCAGCAGTAGCAAATAGAAAACTTCACGCTAAGAAAATTGACACTCTAATCTATCATATGCACTGTGTGGGTTTCATTACCGGAACCACGAAGCACCACGAAGGGCTAACACGAGGCAAATTACTTACTTTTAGTACTTTTAGTCACAATGGATTACCCTGCGACACGAACTACTCTCGAACACGTATTCACGCAGATTTTCTGCACAATATCTATGACTTACATATATTCTCACATGTATGCAAATATAAGTTAGCCATGGTTAATAAAAAATGTATAAAGATAACAAATCCTGTATTTTGTAATAAATCCTAAATTTTATAGAGATTATGGAAACGCATCATTAACTCTCTGCTGCGGTAGCCGTCTTTCTGATCAAAGAGAACGGTAACGAAAAGGTAACGTTTAACGTCAGTTTCTGGAGTGTTTTAGTAAAAGGGTATCTGATAGGGTTGAATAGCCAGTAGTTGATTAATCGAGTAAAAAGGCTTAATGATTACCTTTTTTGGAGGAACAAGGAGAAATTTTATCAAATGTTTAAAAAGTAGGATAAATTCGGGAACCAGTAGATACGATACATCCGCAAAGCCCATTCGTTTACCGTAAATTTAGCTAAAGCATGAGTAACCAATAGCATGTACAATTCAATGAGTACCTTAATCATAGACTTCGGTCAGCTGACAAATTCTTGGCTAAGCAATTGTAACTCAATAAGTAACACCAACATACAAAGGTTATTAGTCGTTTCGATATGCGAGCGAAACTGACCTGCGGCAGCGAAAGGACAGCTGCAAGAATCCATGCAGTGACGATTGCCTTTTTTATGAACACATTGTTGGTGTCCTTGCGTAGCGGGTATCGAACGATGAGCAATTGATCTAAGGCCAACACAATCAGAATAAACGTGGATAGGTAGAGGGCGAACACTTGAGCGTACTTGACGAATTTACAGGTGAGGTCGTCGGCTAGCCAAGCAATCGTATACGTCCACGCCGCCTCAGCGACAATGCAGAACGACGTGACTAGAAGGTCGGCAACTGCCATGTGCGCAAGCAACGCATACAGGCTAGAGCTGTGAGACGACATTCGCCGCTGACGCATGCGAAATATTGACGCCAGTGCCATGATGTTGGCCACCAGGGACACGCCACCGATTGCAGCCAGAACCGCAACGCGTATGAAAACCTGTCCCGTCATACGAGGCGGCTCTTCCAAGGTGTCGAATGTAACCGTCTCTACTGTGGTAGTCGAGCCCGCTAATGTATTGCCGTCCCGCACCGTTTCGTTGAGCGAGCCGAAGCACAGCAGCACAGCGCTTCTGATAGCCGCATCAGCACAATTAATCGAGTTGAACAACGATTTCTGTTGAACATCTATACGGTCTTGACCTGGCTGAAACGCCAGCCAATCCGCGTCACGTGGTGGAAGTTTTTGAACCATTATTGTGCCTTAGAACTTTTTGCCGTCTACGCTACATGCTTGTAGTTTATCAAGAGCTACGCGCGTTTCGGCCAGGTACGACGAACAATAATTTGGTTGTACTGTCAACACTCGAGCACCATGTATATCCATTTTGGCAATTTCGATGCCAAAGACAGCGACAACGAAGCTTTCGAAGAATATCCTCTTGTTACTGAAGTCCCCACCGATTGTCCCTTCAGCATTCGTCCTCTGTGCTAATTCCTAAGAAAGGGAGCTTGGCCCTCTCCGACAAGCGGAGAGGCTACGGGGAAAGGACTTCCAGTCTTATGGCCATACTTGCATATTTCACCGATGGTCTTGGCGACTTCACTGTCCATCCTAGTGTACTTTATGCAGAGAAAAAGTGATGGGGTCAGCCTCGTCAAATTTTGGGAGATTGTCCTGATTGGAGCAACCGTTTTTACTCAGACGGTGCTATATGATAGCAAGCTCTGTTGTATTCTCCTGTTCCGGCTGAAAATTACCTAGATGGCATCGCCGCACTAAAGCCTTTCAAATTTTCAAGCTGGGCTAAAAAAGCTTTGTGCTTTCCTTCCAGCATTTTGCATCAGAATCATACTGCATAGAATCTACCCTTGAGTGCAGGTGGCAGCCCCCTGTTGCTCTCAAGCTACGATTGAAGTGCAATCTTTTCAAAGAATAAAGAGGACGCTCTTTATATTCGTTAACACTCCTTTCCTCCTCAAACTACGGAGAAGAATATTACCTCCATTTGCTGTAATCCACCCAAATAACTATGCGGCTCTTATTGAAAAAGTAATAAAGTAATTTATCTAAGGCCTATCTACAAAAAAATTACCACTAAGGAACGCTTCGAACTTGAATATTTTTTAAAGCTGACCATCAGCCAACATTTAACGTAATATTAAAGCTGACCATCAGCCAACATTTAACGTCCACGGTAGCAGTTTTTGCATTACTTCGTAAGACGTACCCCATATAAATGCAAATGTGCACCGGCGCGGATCGAATTCATGCACCTACGTGTGTCCTCCAGTCGCAAGGCGCATACGAAGGCGCTTCGAACTTAAAACGGAAGAACAATTTTTCAAAGCGCGACAGCAAGCAGACATAACTAGTGTTTCTCTAATCCATCCTAACAGTGCATACATCATTCCGTTCTACGCAGGCCTACGGACAACAACAACAACAACAATAGTAGGCTATTGTCAATATTAAATACATAGATTCTGCTCGCGACTTCCGAAGATCTATGCTCAGAAAGCAAAAATTGTGTGTGGCCACCACACGCGACCCCGCGTACTTGGAATTGCGTGCCCATACACCCAATAATTAGCCACACGAATAGAGTGTAGGCGCTATCTATCCAATCACAGAGTGCGCCAGAAAAATGCCAATAGTAGGCAAACGAGACACAGACGGAAAAAGTTAGGCGACCTGGAGAGGTTTAATGATCCGGCGACGAAGCTTGACAAGAGTATTTTGCCGACTGACAAAAAGCTGGCTGTGAGACAACACTTTCGAAAGACAGGACGAAAGCAATCACGCACGTTGAGTCTGAGGGTGAACTGTTGAAAGGGCTAGGTTTTAGAATATTATAAGTGACCGAGATCTCAAACCGTAAGGATGCTAGATTAAAGGAGCATCGATCTAGCATTTTTAAACATTATACACGTAACACAAAGTAACTTAACGCGTCGGGGTTATTCGAATACATATAATAACAAATATTTGAACCAATGGGTACTTGCGTCAAAAGAAGGCTTAAATTTTCCTCAAAAAGCATTTTTATTTTGCATATGAATAAAAAGTATTTCGCACACATTCATTGTTGGTTTGTGTCATTATGAGACAAGCGCAAGTGAGGTACCTTATACGCTTGTTGCTCTACTATTTCTATACCATTGGCTCAAAGACAAAATATTAAATATAATAATTATGCTTAACAAATGTTGTCATGATGGCAGTTCTCTAATAAAAAGAGACAACATATCAACTACAAATTATTTTATGAATGATTAAGGTGTGTCGTAACTTGCTGGGATAACCTGTTCGTGTATTGTCTAAACAGGTTTCTAAAGCTGAAGATGTCGCTGTAAATTAAAAAGACAGTGGACTAATAGTCTTTATAAATAATTCCAATAATACAACCAATACAAAATTCGGTATACCCACCATGCCACTTTTAGGAGGCTAAAAAGCCGTGCCAAGGAAACTCGTGAAAAAAATTAAATATGATTGCTCTTTGGCCAAAACGCACAGGTGACTTTGGCATCTAAAGATTAACAACAAAGGAAAGGATCGAAACAACGAGTAAGGAAGTCGAAAATGGACGCTTTAATACGCTTTTTATAATCGCTTTCATATAGCTTTTTATCATCGGGATCTAATCTCAAGAACCGCGTAGTATTATTCACGGGGTGAAGCGAGGTTAATTAGGGGTTTTTCTTAGAACTCGTTTCATACCATTTGGCCACGACACATATTTTGTGACATTATTTAGTTTTGTCATTGTTGGCGCCTTACGAAATGGAATCCATGATCCACGCTGCGTCATGATTGCGCAAATTCGTCGGCCTAAACAAAAAAGTAATATTTTATACCTCGATTGGCAGATAAATAGCTAAACACCCTAAAATTACCACGCGAATCAGTCTACGGTGAAGTTTGCCACGTATAGTATTGAACGCTTTTTATACTGACCATGCAGAAATTGCAAACTAGACTTTTATTATCACATGACGGCCCTTGCTTCACGCGCCATTGTTTTCTAACCCGCCTGTCTAGTAAATCTACTTAGCTTAAGTTCCATGTTATTCTTCGGCCTGACGTAGTTTACCCAACCATCCCTATGATAATGAGAACAATTGCAGCAAAAAGCTATATGGGCGTTTATACTCCATGGTTACAAAGCACAGGGTGCAATAGCATTTCTCTATGCTGCCTGGCCAATGCCTCTATAAACGGCCATAGCGAATAAAGCCAGTAATTCTATGATCTCGACCTTTCCGGCTCTTCTAAGGTTACATATTCTACGTTGTATATGTAAAAAATAAGCTGATAAAGATACCTTATATGAAAAATATTAAAAATTATTGTCATTCCAGCACACATATTTGAAGTCGAAATTGTATAGACCATATATGTAAAGACAAAATGGTTAATTTTTTGTAAAATGTTTTCACTATTTTTACTAATTATTTTAGTTTTACATTATTAAGCGATCTTATTTTTCAAAAATTCTTACCATAAGGTCTGAAGCAGTCACATGTATTCTTTATTATGGATCAATCATGATATAATATTACAATATTTTTGCACATAATTCAGTTTCCAACCTTTCCAGACTTTCATTAATACCAGGGCCCACAACTGAATATGGCAAGCCGCCCAGAGTACATACAATAATATGGTACGATTCTCATTAAATATGGATATTATATTTGTAATATAATATGAATTTTCGAACCTAAATTCACTGACAAGTGGTCTCGAAGACTCAATTAGCTCGAATTAAATTCAGCTGATATCACACCATGCGATTCAACCCGTTCGTGCTCATGGGCTGAGCCTGTTATGCCTGACAAGTTTCTAATGCTGTTCACGCATAAATGGGTCCCTTCGCGCCCTTCTGTTGTCGTTTGCATAACAAGGTCCGTGCATGAAACCCAATCGGTACCCAATTTGGCCGTAAATGATGCGCATATAATAATGATATGGCATATTTCTCTCATCGGTAGCATCAGCATTAGCTTACTTTCCATCATTTTCTCATACCAAAATGAGAGACAAACAACTTCATGCGTAAGTTGTATCAACAGACGCACTCAACAGACGGCTCAACAGCGCCGATCACTCTAAAGAGGACAACATCACACCTTCCCGACGAGCTCCTGGCGCGTTTCAGTTGCAGTGGATGAGACGGTTCGTAGACACAGAAATTAGTTGTTGGAATATTGTTGGAACCATCGATATGCATTTAGATGTTTATGTCAAAATGCATTTGCTGATTGTTGTTAGCTTGTTGTAAAGCATATCCAACTAAATAGGGAATACTAAATGGCTGTCATGATGGCGGGGTGAGTCTCAATGTCGCAAGTTCGATCGTTAGCTTAACACCTTAAAATATATTTAGTCACCTATATTAACGCAGCGGACAATATTACCTTTTGCCAGCGTGAATATTCCTATTCACATTACAAGCTCGTAATGTATTGAAAACGTTTACCACTACGTTACTACTACACTACTCTAAAGCCGTGACGCAGCGATAAGTAAATAAATAGTTGCATTATTATTGTAAAATTTATAGCGAAAGTGACGATGCCGATACAACCATAGTAGCCTCACTTTTCAACAAAAAATACTCTGGTTCCTGGGGTTATTTAACAAGCACAAGCTATGGTAAAAATCGCCGCCTTAAATCGCGGCAGTCACTTTTCTG
This sequence comes from Tropilaelaps mercedesae, assembly GCA_002081605.1. Taxonomy (NCBI): domain Eukaryota; kingdom Metazoa; phylum Arthropoda; class Arachnida; order Mesostigmata; family Laelapidae; genus Tropilaelaps; species Tropilaelaps mercedesae. The sequence continues at coordinate 21,386 of MNPL01014881.1, read as the reverse complement.
AGGCTGTGATCGAGTATTAACAGATCTACAAGCGAATCCGCTTTGTCATCACTAATTTCATGTTTCAATAACTTTTCTCAGCTTTTTCTCATTGCGGATAAATGATAAAGCTCCTGGTAGAACTGTACCTTATTCAAGGCTGCAATAAACTGTGTTAAGTGCTCATTGTAGATACGGTTGTCGTAATCCGACGACAATCCGCAACACGTTTGTGTCAGAATCGCTAGGATAATAACACCATGAAGGATAACACCCGGGATACATTTGTAGGGAAGTAAATGCTGAATCTAAATAAATGCTGGTTGTGGCTAACGTGCAGGACGGCAAGTCGTCATTCCTGTGTTCAAATCAAAAGTGGCTGGTCAAACAGTTGTTTTCCTCAGTAGTTACTTTGGCAAACGAAACAGGCATTTACGCCTGGGGGACCTAATGGCAGAAGGCCCGTTTACGGCTATGCAGCATATTTTAACTGAACTACAAATTCCTCAGGGGGCGATTAGTCGCTAGTTCAGCATGAATGAGGTCAGACAATGGCAAAACAGACACCAAGTGTCGCATGCGGATGGCTATAAATATAACTTAACCGCCCACTGGAGAGCCAAAGGAGATCGACATTGATTGTAGAAGAATGTAGCAGACCGTTGGGAGGGACACAGTACGCTGATACTTGCCAAAATGGTCTATATTTCATTCTTTAGCCTATCAAAGAAGCACTCGGTCGTGTTTTGCCCGCTCTGCCGTCGGATGAGCACTCTTCTGCAAGCCCAACTGAAAGCTGTGGTGCCTTGCAATGAGCCTGCCCGCGCCCTAAGCGTGTCATTAGAATGGGTTGTTCGACCAGCGGCCGCTTGCAAAGGGGAGCGAAGGGTTCGTCACTCGAGCCATTGGACTAGATTAGCACTAATACGGCAAAGCAGAATAGCGAACATGAAGCGTTTGCCTACTAGAATACTCAAGGTAGCCACCAGAAGGGGACACCAGACTACGGTGTTAGACCGTTTTTAAAGCTAGCGTGCGAGCCAGTAGTAATGTAAATTGTAGTCCCCCGCCAAACAATAGGAAGAGGTTAAACAATAGCCATCGGGCATTCAAATATCGATATGCCCCACTTGCATGAAGAGTACAAAAATTAGGCTTATATGTTAATTGCTTAGATGCGTTAACGAACTCTTCAACGCGGACTCATGTCGAGAATAGATTTGCCCATTGGTTCGCCTTCAGGAACACAGTGAACCTTAGGGAAAGTATCTGCATATCTATAAAAGCGCATTCGCAAGAGTATTTTGTTTCACAAATATTAGATGCGATTTTTTTGCGCGAGCAAGTTGCGCTTAGAAAGGCATTAAAAATTCTTTATTTTGGTCAATCCTATGAGTTGATAAAACGTATCGAGTACTAATACTTACCTACATTGCAAGTCTCCAATGTCGCAACAAGGTAAAGCAACGACCATGCTTCAAGTTTGTACGCCAATCTCAGTCATAATTGACGCCTGATCTTTAAACTCTCTGAAAATGAAATCTAGGAAAATTCAAGGGAAATGAGCGCTATTGCGAGATCTCGTGGCTAGGAAAGCTCGAGATAATATATAGGCGCGTGCGCTTGGTATTAACGGAGGCAGAGCAGATAGAACAAAGGCCCGCAGAGAACTACGGTCACTTTTGTCGAGTTTTTGATTGAGCAGACAGTTTCTGACTGGTCGCTGAGTTCTCCGAATTGAGATAATTTTGCCGGCTCTTGCATTCTAAAACTAAGAGTGATATTACAGAATCATCATCAAACTGTCTTGGATTACGAGTGCAAGGCGATTCCCGAAAGTAACGTACGAGTTATTTCAACAATCTTGATACATGTACTTCAATATTTTTCTTTATAACAAGAAAAAACGCGTGCGGGGACCGTGACTGTCAATGAAGTTGAAAGCGCAGGGTTGGTTGGGAGCATAGTATACATCATATTGCTTCCAATCACGTACAGTGAAGACAGTTTCTACAGTTTTTCGCTTCTTCAACTGCACTTTAATTACGATGTTCCGTAACGCTTGCCAGCAGCTCTTATATACCCCAGCCATCCTGCCCCCTCGGCTTCTTTGTCTTTGTTTAATAATGGAACTGTCAGTTTTAGACGAATATTACTTAATTTGGGTTATTTGCTCGGAAAGTCACATGACACATGAAGCTACTCACTCACATGCTAGTCACATGAAGCTATTCGAAATGTAAGCGTAGTTATTGAACACCAAGTCGCAAAGATGTACGTCCATTGTTGCAACAGAACTTATGGGGCGGCGGGTGCTATCACAATAATGCCAGACGCCAAACGCCATACACAATTTGTCATCGATATTTGGCCATTACTAGTTAATGGCTGGAAGAAATTAGTGTTCGTTCGATTTAGCCGCAGACGAGATCGTAGTTGCCGTAGGAAGTGCACTGCGTATGGATTTCTCCGAATTAGATGAATCAACTACAAAACGCATGACCTGCTGAAGGAACACGGCGACCTGACATTTTGTCACGGAGAGAAAGGATCTTCGAGGCCCGGCGTAGCCCAACCTGTGTGTCGTAGGAATCGCCTTGTGAAAAAGTCTATTGATGAGAAGAACGTTCGCATGTTCGCAATGTATATGAGAGAGTCGCTTATATATATATACATATATATGTGTGTACTTCGTATAGACTCCAACCAGCTGCAAAGAATTTATTGTAGTTTGGGTGCATTCTCAAGTGGGGTTATTATATATTTTATATTGTAATGAAGAAGTCAATAATCCGGATTGGATGTACCGGGATGTAGCTGGTATGGCTGCCTGTCCGATTGTAGTTCTAATAGATAGCCCAAGGTAATAATTGGCACGCTGGGGGATCTTTCAGAATTCCTGTCTGCACTTCTGAAGTTCTCAGGGAGAGCCTAAACTCTTATACTTTAGCGGGAAAATTAAGAACAAGTTTTTGGACACGTGTTTGTATAACTTGACGTGCTTATATAACGTGACATTCGTTTGTATAACTGTTTACACCTGTTATTGGATTATTTTTTCTTGTCCGGATCATTTCGTCTCTCCATACCATTTGATACATATCTCCATTTAAAGTGAAAAATGTTATTAAATGTATGCCTAGCTCATCCTATTAATGATTTTATTTCAAAAAAACCAAACTTTAATATATATTTTTTAAATATTGTATTTATCGGCCGAAAAAGCTTCGAACTGCCTGGAAAAAGACTCCGCTTGAAATTGGCAGCACAGAAGCAGTCAGTAATACGTACTATTTTTCTAGTAGTTTTTGCGTCATTCAAACCGTTGTGTTATTATGTTAAAGTCTATTTGTCTAATTGGACCACAAATTATACTCTGTGAACCTAGAATCACACTTCAAATTTTATTCATTTTGTGACTATTACAGCAAATATTAAGACGTACGGTCTTGAGCAACTATATAATAATTTGCCCTCATGGAGACGTCTTAAATGACATTCTAAATTTATAAATAGTCAGGCAACTCCACCCTGAATCATACATAATGTAAAGAGAACGTAATGGGAGAACAAAATTAAAACTTCCAATGAATACCAACAAGATCATAAGGTTACGAATGTAAGGTTTAGTTCTCAATGCTTGGGTAAGCTTCAAGAGAGTGTGTTACTGACTGTATCTGTCCTGGAAATTTTAAGCGCAGTTATTGTTTAGGCATTTCGAAGTTTATTTGGCCAAGAATTAAGATACCTGATTAGTTATTTGACTTGTCTTGAATGTGTCTGGATACCTTGATGCCCGCAATATCGTGAAAAGATAGTGCTGAGGAAAAATTCTATTCATCCTCTCTCCACATTGCATTGTAATTCCAAGGTTGAGTGCATTTCGCTTGCATACAAAATCACGTAGTTCGTTCGTTTGCTTTTAGCGAGTCGCTATGAACAACGCTGGGTTCAATAATCTATACCGTTTCTCGGGTCGCAAATGGAGAACGCTTAGACCAACGAACAGTTCAACTAAGTTTCGGATTGATTCGTGTCTCCTTTTCGGACGTGGTGACATGATCAAGATCCACGTCCTTTCTATGCACGTTTTTCTCTGGCCCCAGCCAGGCAGCGTATTAGTCACTCAACAATTACTTGGGTTAGATTTCAACGGATTCGGATCCAATGTGCCACCGAATCTCGATCAACCAGTTAAGTGAACCAACACGCACATGCCGATGATGATGTAAACAGACTGGTTCACAGATAGACTAACTCGACCTTATATAGGAGAAATATAAAGTAGACAAAGCGTTATCATTCGGAGGTAGCTGACGAATTTTCGAATTACATTGATGCATTCAAAATGTATTTCTAAATCGTATATTCGGTGCAAATATTCCCACGTTAAAATAGAGCGAGCCGATCCTTGTGAATATTTCGTTTGCAGACGCCAAACGACTCGCAATGTGAAGTGCGCCGGAGTCCTTTATAATACCTATGAAGCTGAATTCGTGTATGCTGAGTGAAGGCACCCTCACGACGCTAGAATCGTGTTCTTAACGGAAATCTATCAATACGATTTTGCAATATTAACTTAACCTCCTTCCATCATAAAACATGGTTAAAATAATTCAAGCCGTATGTAATTCTATAAAGGAATCATGTATTCGTGGACAGTGCTGTTAACAACTTAATTCATAAAAAGGATCGTTGCGGCAATTGATCATCTCGTTATATCTACATCAACATTTCTGTACGGTGCGGGATCGTGAAAAGACGTGAAACACCAGCTTGAGACATGAACCATACAGGACGAAAGCATGAGCGGGAATTGTCAAGAGATTCCTTCACAAATTTATTTGTCATATTACACTGTTCCAAATAATCTCCGATGGTGTATGACTACCCGCTGAACCTCTCTTGACAACTGACATTAAGCTCCCCTAGCCCCGTATACTGCTATCCGTGTTACTGGTCAACAAGACACGGTAAAGCTGAAAGAATCTGCCCTCTCCCTGTTCAAAATACCGTCGTGCTTCCATTATTGAAATATAGATATATCTGATAGATATCTAGTAGATATATCTGTTAAAATGTAAGTGAAGTCAGTACTTATTTCTTGCGTGGATCTGAAGATTCGGTCCAATGAGCCTGCGTCGATTTCCAGTGAAAAATTATATTTGAGAAGGTTTTTCAACGAGAACATCTATAGTTCAAATACGACAAGTGACATTTTAGCAACAGATACCCACCGGTTGATACTGCTCATCGTATGAGCAGAAGATGTGCGCTATTATACAAATATTAAAATAAAAGTTCGAGTGTATTTGACTCTTGTCAGAAATGCACTCGTATCTGCAATGTAAAATAAATCTTTCATAAATTGTATCATAGACACGACACATTAGTGCTTAAACTCCGTGTTAGGTTCGAACCTACTTTTCGTACTAGCTCAAGCAACACTAATTACATAGTGTTGCACGTACAATGATTAAATGTCAGACTATTAAGATTCGCATACGCCAACACCTGCGATAAGTGCCGCCGCCAGCTATCCTGGGCCGTCTCGGGAATCATTTCGACCTATGCCCAAAATAGCTCACGCGAACATGGCTACTAGGTCATCTAATAAAAATGTATCATCACCGCGTCGTCGCTGCCAGCATACGCTACCAGTGCCTCACTTGGACGCAGTGACCCCAACAGATCAAAACATACATTTTTTTAAAGTTGAAGTTCTATTGAAGAATCTGTGGCTTCTAAAATGTCTCTAGTGGATTCGCCAATTTCCTGGGATCATAAAGTGAGAAAAAACGGCGAACACTTGAGCGTTAGCTATATCTTACACTGTTATTGGCCAGATATCCCTGATGAATTCCATGACAGTTCATATATGTTACCGCAGCAGCCTTCATCCGCGGATCGGTATCACTCCATCTGCTGGATCAATCACGCAACTTTACCGCTTAAGACATCACCTTATGGAAAAATCAGAACTGCCTTGATCGAACGGCCGGCAAAAACAATTTTGTTTAGTTTATCGCATGTGCTCGTGTGGTTGTAGCACTGAATGCACTATGTGATCGTACAGCTTCGCATAACAATAGGTTGTGGAATTATTAATCAGGTATACAAATATTTACTATGTGAAGACTTCATGCTTGGCAACATATAAATTTTTCTGAATATTTGCACTCTGAGCGGGAAGGTGACTCGTATTAGTGAGTGAATAGTGTAGTGAATTCATATGCAGGAATTTATTTACCGTAACTGCTAGCAGCTGTAGACAGATGTTCATTACTTCAAGAACAATTTCTGCAAAAGTATATATCTTTCGGTGCATAGGCGTATTGTAACAAGCCTTTCCACTCAAAGTGCAGCTAGTGTTGAGCTAAAATAAACTTGCTTATACGGTCTCCTTGAACTTCTTGGTTATATTCTATTTTTTTTTTGTTTTTTGGCTGAAATACAATTACTTGTTTTTCTGAAGACAGGTAATTTGTCAAGTAGCCGTTTTGTTGGTATTTCGAGTTACGCGCTTACGTAGAAAATCGTCGTAGTTTTATTCTGTACTGTGAACCTAAAGACTGCGTACAGCTTTTAAGCAAGTATTTGCTAAACCAGTTGCGTGTATACAGTGAATAAAAATACGAGTTTGGGCCACTCAAGCAAGTTTCACCTCATCTAAGGCAATATGCAGATGTTGGACACTCTAAAAGCTGAGCCAATGAAAATTAGGTCTAGATTAAACTAAAGGCGTTTAAATAACTGTGCGTGTCTTGTCCAGTTTTACCACCCTCATTTGATTTCTTTTGATAAACGGTGATCTCGTTGGTAGCATTACACTAGACGAATCCGTGCACTTTAATCTTCTCCGTAACTACCAGACTTTAGTTGGGATTTGTTAGCCAGAAGTAAACAGTCCCTCGGTCTATTTATCGAACAAATGTTCACAAATACTCACCTTAAACATTTACAAAATATGCTTGTCTCGTATCAGGCCGCCTTTGCAGCCTGATACGAGACAGACTCTGGCAGCTGACTGGGACCCTTGCTTACCGATGTACCAAGTTGTCCATTAGTAGAAGTGGTGGTAGCTCTGGCAGCCAAGCTCGAGCACCTTGGATTCATCGCAAGAGTGGCAGCTAATGCCGGTAAAGAATGCAGATAGAGCAGTAGAAATACGAGATGGCGACAGCAGTAGGCATTTGCCCGTCTCAGGCCCGCCTAGTAGAGGTATGATTACGAATTCTAATTTACTGGGCAGATTAGAAATAATACAAAATGGACTACCACTAGCAATTAGCGTTACGGAGCTTGCATCAATATTTTTTAATTAGATTTTCGCGAAGGATCGGGCGGGTAGTGCTTTAATCACTCGACGATAGATGGAATGGTTAGCTTGGCACCTATCTCCTAGCTCTAATCTTAAATGTTTGATTTAATATTTTTGGTTTATGGCCATTGTTATAATCTAATAATTCTGATGCAAGACGGTCACTTTTGTGTACAAAGGTGCACAACCAATTCAAAAATCTCTCGTTGGCCATATAGGAATGTGTTTGTTACTGACTTACATAAACATTTAAATCCATCGCAATGTAGCCTGAGACACATTTTTAACATATCATGAAAAAAAGATTTGTTAAATTTCTTAATATCATAAGTGTAAGTAAGTTTATATCATAAGTGGTTCTCTAATAAGGTTTTTAAGGTAGCGCCAGATGGACCAACAGGCACGATAATTTTGCACTTGCATGCTGAACGCTTTCCTCAATACCTGGTAATGCTAAAATAGATATTAATATTTTAGTAAAGGAAATGCAGAACGAAGTATAGACATCTACATACCTTGATTCGATCTTATCAACATCTTTGTGTAAATTTAGGGAAACAGTGTGATGCCATGAGTTTTTAACGATCTTAAAATTGACTTTTTCTTATGTACATGATGATGCAGCTTTTGAATGCACTACTGCACGTTTTTAAACTTCACATAACTTGATCTACCACTATAACTACCTACCACATTCATTGTAGGTTCGTGCTGAAGAATTTGCAACAAAAGCCGCGTGTATAACTCATCACTATTTCTTCCATTTCTTAAAATTTCGTCCGAACATCCCAAGAGAAACGGACGTGAGCGATTCCAGACTAATTTCAACAGTTGTATAATAAATGTCTTATATGCCAGCTGGGTGCCGAAATCTCCACCAGGCAACACGAATGGCGTTTGTTGCTGAAACGAGTGGGGCTTTAAGAGCTTAATACCTTCATACGATTTTTGTTGGCTTCTATCCACAGAAACTTCCCAATAAGATTCCAGCTAAACATTTGCAGGCGAAGACATTCTAGCAATGCAGTGCGCGTTTAGACCGTATGACGAGACGTACGAGAATTTAAATGTCGTCGACGCCATCATTTTTGATACGAGGAGGCGTAGAAAGGAAGTGCGTATGGAATTGCTCGACTTCTGCAAAGCATTCAATATGGTCAGTCATGAAGCCCTACAGAATGTACTGATCACTATAGGCTACGGTGAACTTCTCATCGAAGCGCACGCAACTCAAACGAGCAAACGCTGAGCAATTGAACACCTACATCGCTTTGGGCCATTGGAATTCTCTCGAAAAACGACAGTTTGACGCTGCGAGGCTCGAACGAAGTTAAATGCAACTCGACTAACAGGAGTTAGTCCGGGCACCCGTCACTTGATGCGTGGTAACTTGTTTTATTAGACAATATTAATCTGAAACAGAAACTTTAATCGCACAATTGAGAAGAATTGTTCTAGCTTTGCTGTTTCCGCATGCTGCAGTGACCGGTCCTGTTATGGCTGTCACAACTATTTTTCAATATACAATACTGTCTTCCGTTGCTCGAGCAATTAATGCAAATGCCGAAATCGTAAGTGAACGTATACGGACATACCCGCCGTCTATCTCAAAAGAGTAATACAATATTTATATGGGATCACTACCCCAAGAGCTGTTGTATAGACGGTTTAGAATTTGGTACAATTTAGGAATGGGCTCTAATTTCTTCGTACCCTATTTGCTTGTTATGGGGCTCGTCATTTATGCATCTATGGCCATAATCATAGGTGTGAATTAATCGTGCAATGGTCTGCTCCCAACACATACAATACTATATGGCAGTATTTTGACTAAATAAAGCGCAACTCTCTTGTCGGGGATCACGTTGGCGTGTTTGCTAAGGAAAGCCTAAAAAGACCTTTGAGGTCAAGCTGAATAAAATCATATATAAATTAGCACGTAATTTCAAGGCGCAGTAAATCTCAAAAATATTGTGGCAAGATGTACTAAGGAAAAATCGAAGCGGCTTGTGGAACTCGTGTGCTGAAAACCGTCACAACTTCAGAATCTTTTGCAAAAGGCAGAAGGAAGGTAGAGAATTCACTAAATGGTTGTACACAAATTATTTTAGAACCCGTAGTACTCGAGACCCTTGTAGGAGCTTTCAGAATTGGGGCTTCCATCGCGAAATTCAACAATATTGTTTCTGACTGTTCGCTACTGCTGAAAGCATTGAGTACGCGCTATTTACTGTGAATGTGCGATTTGTTCTTAGTGAAGTTAGAGACGCGTATGACTATACTCATACGTGTTCTCAAGTATCATGAGTGTTCAAACTCAGGTAAAAACTCAGACGTGATTGGACGGGTGATCAAATAGAGTAAAAATGAATGATTATGCATTTTCGTGATTTCACCTATATGCCTCAGCAAAGATTCTCTGTAGATTGACTGGAGACCACACTGTGATTCATATGCTCAATTATTACTAGCTGTTGAGGACTAGCTTTTTAAATAACCGACACCAGTATATAAGATTTTGTTATCCCCATCAAAACGCTTCGGAAGTCTTCGGGCAAAGAATTGTTTAGATTCTTTTGTAAGAGCGCTAACAAAATGTTTCAAGGCAAGAATATCATGTTATACCAAAAATAAGCGATATTTCATACGTTTTTGTTTCTGGCTGGTGACAACGCCAAATAAATTTTGGCACAATCAATGATAATACCACATAATGTGACCGTTTCTAAAGAAACTGTTTGCCATGAGGACACCGTTCCCGTAATGAAGCTGTGGATTTTACAGAGGAACGAGGAGAGGGCAGCAAGTGGACCACTTGTGTAAGTTTTTGACCATCCTAGAAATCGGAATTTGAAGAGTCGATATCTACAACGTGGCATTCTTTACGATATGTGTTGCAAAATAATGGCCGATGAACAAACATGACCAGAAAATGTGTTTTTTACGAACTTACCTTAGGACATACCAAAACTTTAAATAGTGGACTCCGAAGGTGACCTGCATAAATATAATGGATAAAAAACTCTACATATGCATACCGTCAAAAGTGTACCAGAACGGTACGAATAAGAACTCTAAAGCTTTATTTCATTACATGAATGCAGCAATTGTTTCAAAAGTTGCGCAGTCTTTTAGTCTTTTTTTTAAGCCAGCTAAATGGTTGATTGCTCTTAACGTGCTTCCCATAGTTAATGTTAAGCACTAGATCATTTCTATATCGAAAACGGTAACTCCTATTAATTAAAAATCCATAGTTACGAACCTCACATTAACAAGTCACTAGCCTAAATCCTCACTTGTAGGCGAAATTCTATGTATAAAACTATTTATCGAATCCAAAAGGGTCTGTTAATGAACCAAGATTGGAAACGTAAGGCTTGCTATGTATATACCTTGCGATTCGCGTCAATAATTACTATCCACTATAGTTAATTCTCTATGCACAAACAATCGCTTTATCTGAATAAATTAATAAAAATGGCCTTGTGAGGGATTCCTTATAGCAGATCGAATTGAGTGCGGCATGGCTTGAAATCAAAACTAAACCATCGACGACACCTTACGCATGGGCCTATTTAATTTTATATAACTCAAAAACCAAAGTTTTTTCTTGCAAAGTATGCGTTTTTTAAACGCATTTTTTCTTAAATAGACTATTGAAGGGTTATCGCCTCTCTTAAAACATATGTAGTTTTGAACAGAAAATGATGATTCTGCACTACCTTTAAGCCCCAACATGGGCTCGGTCACCGTACCGCTTTCAGCTGCTCATACAATTGTGATTGGAAACCATGTACACGGGCTGAAATGTGACGTATGATATGCTTACAGGTATTCAACGCGAGAACGTGAAGTGCCCAACGAGAAGTATTGAGCAGAGTAAAAACATCAGTTTAAAAAAATTGCCAATTTTACAAACAATTTTAACTGCTAAACACTTAAATTGTCTTACACTACGTCGATATATGTTTTTCTGTGCCTATTAAGGCACAGAAAAACATGCGACCATAGAGAGGAAATCGTGGTATGAGAAAATTGGCCTGATTCTAGGGATAATAAAAGAGAATAAAACGGGGCAAATCGATGCAGTGGTGGGGGTAGTCCGGGAAGGAGCGGTCAGGAAAAATTGCTCAGGAGCGAGCTTTCATGGCTTGACGCCGACAGGAGGACTATCTTCTACAGCTGCTTTTTGACGCTAAAAAAGGAGTTGTTAGAGTTTAAAGGGCTTCTATAAAGATTCAGGGAAAACATCAGCAAACAAATGGATAAAGAAATAGTCAACCCAAAGGATTTCAATGCATTTAGTGAGTCGTGGGCATGGAAGGTTTACATTATATAGGGGCAGTACTCCTAAAATGGATTGTGGAGAGGAACCTCCGGGTCTTTAGTGATTGGGAAGCTTCCCAGATCTTACGGTTGTTTCAGAGTCGGTTCACTGATGGTTCTCGATGATTTTCCGGTGGTGAATCGACAACGGAAAGAAGAGTTTAAGTGACTATATGTGCATTTTTACCGTATCAAGTTGTCACTTAGCCATCTGCAGCGCTTCATACCTAAAGGTAAACAAAGGCCGTGAAATGAATTAATAGATGCTATAAGCAGGTATCTCTGGGGTTTGCGATACTGAAAATGCTGAAAAGACCTGAAAGGCTACCTCTGGGATTCGGCTAGGCATGTTGTGGATGACTCTATCCGCTCTTTTTCCTAGCCTTCATAGCCGTGAAAGCATAAGAGACTGGACTCTAAAATATACCCGGAAGGCGTACCGAAGGCGGCTTTACAAGACATTTGGGAGGCTAGGTTACGGCTTGTACCTGGTGGAGCCGTACGTCAGAACGGTATATCGCACGGTATAGTAGAAACTCTGGTAGAAAGATGGCCGGGCTCTTTTCAAAAAATAGTAAACGAAACTTAAAAGATAGAGCAGGTTCCCAAGAAAGTGTAGGGAAGCAAATTGGTGCTGAGTCTCAAGCTAGAGAAAAGGTAGGGCCCCTCGGTTCATAGGTCCATCTGTCATCTTTTACCCTGGAGAGAATACTTGGGAGTCAGCAAAACTAATAGGGAACGTGAGAAAAAGGCAAGTTGCTGTTCGGCGCATTACACGGATTCAGAAAAGGCAGGTGAACGCCAAGGACTTTAAAGATGGTATAGGAGGAGAAAGTGAAGATACGTGAGACTAGAGGGTCTGTATTTAACAGGCCAGAAGCGAACAAAGGGAGTTTACCTTGTAATAGCAGGTTATCTCGTTCATATCAGGAATAAGGCGAAGTACCTTGGGGCATCCTCGACACTGCGCTATTTGGATTAGTTCACGTAAGCTACATTTGGGCAAACGCACAGCGGGTCACTGTTGCCGTGTCGACTGTGTAATCCAAAACACAGTTTGGCGTGACGTAACACTGCGCACAAAGAATAGGGGTGCACTCAGTCGACCCAAAGGACACTAGCGATGGGAGTTAGGTCGGGCGTACCGGAAGGTCCCAACTGAATCGCTTCTGATCCTAGTCGAGACATAGCTGTGAAAGCTCTCGGCTGGAAATAGGAGTTCACGATTCCTGGATGCGGATTTGAATCTGACCACGGTGATGCTACCATCGACACTTGGCAAGAAGAATGGACAACGGCGGATTAAGAGCTTTGTGCCCGATGCCAGAAAATGGTTTGATTCGAACGTCCAGTCATAGACGGTACCAGACGTATATGATTAAATGCAGAAAAGCACAGGTAGACGTATGTGTGGTTTCTATTACATCGACTAGGAAGAAAACGTAGAGCATACAGTTTTACACTGCAAGACACTAGAGAAAACACAAAAGAGACATAGGAAAGGAATTCAAGGGGGGAGTATTAGGGAAATGGTAAACTCCGTGGTGAAGCGCTCTTGGGCCTGGACCGCAATAGCTAGCTAGTGGGGCGCCACAACTGATTTTAATGCGGACAAGAAACGAACTAGAAGTCAGCAATTTATGTTAAAAGACACAAACACTTCTTTCCGAGACTTTTAAGTACTGCTAACGTCGTGATAATACCGTGGGGTTGGAAAGATACTAGAGTTTGAATAGATTTGTGAATCTCACACTAGTCGCTCCTAACAGGCAGTAACGCACAGACATCTGATTTTACTAAACGCTCAAAAACAAAAAAATTACGGATTTATAATACGAAAGTTAGATTTTTTAGACACGTTGCCTATTTTTAATTTAATTTTGACCAATGTTAAGAGAACTCAGACACCAGTAATTCATTGAGAATGGGCGACGTAAGAACTACCCATTATAAGAACATTCTGAGGCTCAGTCAACTAAAAGTTCCTAAGAATAAAGTTAAATAGCAGATTTCTAGAAATAACATGCAAATGATGTTAGGGCCGTGTCAAGACTTCGAACGTAATATTAAGTTGAGGACTATTTTTAAATCAATGCAAAAGGTTTGGTATTCCATATACTTGTGCAAATCCTGACCGACTCATGTTTACTGGTGAGTAAAATCTGAGAGAAGAAAAAGCTATCAAAATTCTTAATATCCTGGAAAAAAGTGAGCCACGCAGAACTATAAATGGGATCTAATCTGTGGGATACGTTACAAAAGCGCCTTAAAGCACCGATTGTTTATCTTTCTTAGCTTAAGCTACAAGTGACAATTCCAGCCATGATCTACAGCTCTTTACACTTAAGTCTTTCTTTCGTACCATTTCGCTTGTTAAACCGGCTGAAAGGTCGACGCTTAATAAATAGACTCGTTTCTACAGATTATGAAATTGCATATTTTTACCAGCTATTTAATGCAAGTGCATACATTAACGTTGCACACCAGAATGAAATTACATTCGTTAGCTTTTTATGTATAAATCTTTTCCGTGGCCTCTTCTTTATAACAACAAGTGCTTGGATAATTTCCTTTCTTTTAGTTAACGGCCAAATAATTAGCTGCCGCTCTGACTTCAAATCACCTCCTGACTGAGTTACTTCCAATTGACTTGTATTCCAGAATTATGTTAAGGACTTCGACATGAGCCTGCTTGCGAAGCCTGACTGTGTAACAAATTAGAGTAAGGCATTCTCAACATTATAGGGCCTCCTGAACGCAAGAAAACTAAAGTTTTTTAGACTACGTGAATCTCCATGCGTATTTAAAAGGATGTAGTCAAATGCCCATTAACATTTATTATTAAAGATAGAATTAAGTTTTTGTCATTTCTTTGTGGGGCATCTATGAATTTAGTTTACTCGCGCGTCCGCTCGCGCCCAAACTGTCCACAATTCTTCTCGTCTAACATGCGTATATCTAGTTGGACCCTTTTAATTGTTACATATGGTCTTTTGGGTGCCTTTAAGTGCAACATGAAACACAAATCAACTCTACAAGTCACTTTCAATATTGGATCCCTTTTTTATTTATCGCAATAACATTCGATTTCTCGAAGGCTATAATAAGTCTGCATCTAAAGGTGTAATCGTTTAAACATATTAATTTCGTCCTTGCGCACTGCACCAATTCCACTTAGTCGTCTTCGCAATAATAATTATATTTCTGTTTTATGAGATCACTTAACGTGTAATCTATGCATCTATTCATGCTTCAGAAGCAGCCATTGACTGAAACCTATCAGTCAGGCGCGATCGGTATGGAAACACCTCGTATAAAACTGTAACAGTGGTTTTATATATATATATATAAAGCTGTGACAGTTGTTTGTCTTTATGACGAACGATCTTAACCGAGAAGCCATCCTTTCATATATTTGCTAGTCACATAGTAATGCCTAAATAAAGGGTGTGGAAAATATACATGAAATCACTTGTGCTTGATATTTTTTGACACTTTTTTTCTGTAAAGCAGACTTGATTGGATTTCTTTAATACAACCGGCGTCGGTCACAATTATTTGTAAGCCACATTTTACAACACTCTACAAACAGTGCTTTAATAAATTTATTTATGGTATATTACATACTGGTCGTTTATGTCGGGTTAATTTATGTCACATTGACTATACACAATATAGATATTTTGGTATGGAGTAGGCAATATGCTTTCGGCGTGCACGCCCTTTATGTAGTTAAAGGAGCTATGCATGCAACGCCATCATTTAAAAATACAGTTAGACAGGCGCCCTGTCTCATTTATATTTTGCACTCGTTCTTACTTCTATTTTGGGTTATTACTAGATCCAGCTTAAATGACAAGTTCTATTGAGGACATTTGACGCCTTAAAGGGCACAGCTAACAAGTTACACAATACAAACCGAGAAACGGTATATAAAGTTAGCATTTATATGTCTGCGAATTTTTAGACGCTTTCCAATGCAGTCCCCCTATTTGTTGCATTTCAGTGCCTTCGGATACATTACTTCTGGCAGTTTAAGAACGAAAAGAAAGTACGTAGGATGATTTTTTGTTAATACTCAGTAGTCTGTGCGTTAGTCACCGCCTGTAAAAAACGTCCAGTAGTTAGTGGTTATTTATATCTCAGCACCGGTACATGCAGCCTGTGTTTTCTTGCCGAGTGGCTTATTGCGTGCGCTACGGTCCGTATCACTTCAACGTAAATAGGCAATTAGTACCCTTCGTAGGGGACCGTGTGTCTTCCAATGCGCACGACTTAAAACGCGCTAAGCTTCTCAATACATAAAAGCTAATTAAAATGGTCTCTCAGCATAACATCACTTTTTATGCAAACAGCACAGATGGTTTTCGTGTCCAAGAAGTTACGTCTAGTCTAAACTATAGACATGCACTCTGCATAGACGATGCTTGATTTAATGTATTTATCCTGAGCACTAATCGGAACATGGGATCGTGTACAACGGATGCTTGATGAAGACGTCATCAATCGTATATTCAATTATAAACGCACTGCAGTCGACATTCTCTAGTGTTTTCGACAAATTTGCCTCGTGAAACTCCCTATCTGTAAGCAGAAGTGATATCTAAAATGTGAATGCTGGTAGCTTCCCATGTTTGTATTATATTTCAGAGCGCGCACTGAAATGAGGGAATCAGCTTACTTTGATTATCAACTTGGCTCCGTAGAGTATATCATTTACAAATTGTATCATACGTCGTTAAATATTCAGATCGGTTCATGGCTGGATGTAACATCAAAGCATTGGCAAAACATAGCCCACCAAACGGGTATTATCATTCGTGTACGCTATGTTTAATAGTAATCTCTATTAAACTGTAATCACTATTATTACAAAGTGTGCTTAACATAAACTAGAGCATGTTTGGTATCACTAACTGTCAGTTACAACTAATCGTTAGTTCTTAGCCCAAAAAGGCATTGCCTGTAAAGATCTAGAGTTTCTTAAAACTATTGACTGGGTGCCAGATTTGTATACTATGCGCGAGTAAGGAAATCCTAAAATCCTAGCATCACCGAAATCGTGTATCCCACTATCTTGCTATCAATAAAATGTATAATTAATAGCCAACACGTAGTTGGAGTACGCATGTGGTCATAAACCTTTGTTGTAATTCAGTTAATTGCCTGTAGGGGCCTAGCCATATTAAAAGAGCTACGCTCATAGCACATTGTTGCATCATTTCTATTTCATCGCGAACAAATTATGATAGGCTCGTACGAACGTATGGCCTTTATGTGTACTATAAATAAGCAAAATACGTAAGCCTTTTACTAATTCTTAGTTTCGTTCTTTAAAAAGAACGAAAGCTACCGCGTAACCTTCAAACTTACTGTGCGAGACTTCAGGCATTTACGGCCTTCATACTAAGGGTCCACTTTTGCCGTACTTTGCAATAATAAAATCTGCGCATGCGCTATTTATCTGTGTAAGAGTGAAACGTATTTTAAGACACGTTCCAAATACTGGTGAGGTCCGTGAACTTCCATGAAGTGCAGGATAGACAATTTGATAGCTACCTGGATAATTCAAACCCATTTGACGTAAATTGAATTCAGTAGAATGAATCGATTGAAACTTGTCGGTCACCGTCTTAAAGAGCTACATAAGAAAGCAACTTTGGGAAATGTTTGCAGCTTTAACTAAACCATGCAAAACTAAGAAGGATTGAACTTTTGTGAGACAGACGGACAGAACAAAAAAAAACGACGCTATTTAAACGTTAGCCTTTGCCGACCCCTTGGAAATAATAGAAGCCGTAGTGAAGAAACAAAAAAATAGAGACACGAGGTAAGGCTGGAGCGTGTTTCAATGCAGCGCGGGATCAGCTGCCAGACCAAACAAATCATCAGCTTTTAAAAGAATGTCTAAATGTAAGATATATTAGAGTTGTTATAAAGTGGAGTTGATATAAATTGGAGTTGGTACCCTGATTTTTTAGAGGTAACACGAAGAGCGAATCCTCGGTTGGATAAGTATGCAAACGTTGTGAATGATGTTGAGACACTTAACGATAAGTACGAAATTTTTTATAAAACTAAAACATTTTCTTAATAAGGCTTGACGATTACCATACATTTTGATAAAAACAGCCTGTAATAAGCTTGGGCTTGAAAATCCACCCCTATAGGTTAAAATATAAATTTTGAAATAAATATCGAGAGTCTCGACAGACAGATGTCTAGCGATGGATGAGCAGCAGCAATAACCAGCTTTGGCTTGAGTGCAAATTGTTGGCTGTGCTTGCATACCGTAAGTTCCAGACTCAAGGAGCAAGTGATCTGCATAAAAACTAGCTACACACATCTGCTTTCGCTTGAAAAAGTTAGTGCCCTTAGGATTGTCTTATTATGGCAAACCTTGCTCTGTGATATACGCAGTAACCACCTACCTCCACGGGGATATACAGCGTAAAGGCGTAATCAAAAACTGCATTTAGAGCAGGATGATCAGAAAACGGTCATGTCACTTCTATTTTCTGCCGAAATCTAACTTAAGTATAGTTAGTTCTTCCCCTAACTGTCGCTTACTCAATACGCACGAATAGGCCTACAACATCTTGACGGATTGTTCTGCCTCCAAACAACAAGTTGTATGCTATCCAATTATATTGCATTTGTTTATTTCTGAAAATGTACCGGAGCAGCATCGCACTAATCTTCCTTTAAAATAGCTCTCAGCTATATAAATAATAAGCAGATATTTATTGACGAAAATAATTATACGTCTTTTTTGAGATGTCCAAGCTGATTGGCCATTTGACGCACTTTTTCTTTGTGTTGGTGTATCTTGGCGAGCAGCATTTTTTGAGAGGACAGATTTTAGGGCATGCGCTTCTCCACATTTTGTGTGACTGACCAGCGGACTGCGAAACTGTTTAGCTGGGCGAGATTTTAGCTGTGTTCACAAGACGATACAGGTAGACATATTTGTATGCACAGACGATTCAACAGACTATTAAATAAATTCAGTTTAAAGTTTTTTTGTTTTTTGCATTCGAGTCGAATGGTCGTGTGACATATAAAACACACGAGCAGTCGTATTATACATATCAAATGAAAGCTCAATAAGTGCTCTTCATGTGTCTCGTGTATTCGAGTCAAACGGTTTCGTGGCATCATACTACCGCATTGTCTATCGTATTGGATGTCGCTACGGATGTCTCATCATATGTGCCCTTACCTACAAAAAAAAAACCAATAATGATGGGAAGCTCGCTAATTATTGGCTCCTCAAGCAACGCATAATTGGGAATTGCATATTCGTACTAACTTTTTTGCTCAGCTAAACATCCCAGATACTGCTTTTGGCTGTCCCAAGCTCCCTAACCGAAACTTCTGCTAAAAGACTGAAGATGAGGAAAAAATAATTATAATAATGTATTGGCATCACTGAATATTGGTGGCACCACGAGGAACGTCATTTGTTTGGTTGCTTGTCTCAAAGAGGAAGCAGCAACCATGGGAAGCAATCTGCTTCCTGTAGTTGCCACCTTGCAACCGGCAAAATGATTTTCTGGCTAAGCTTGACGCACATATACACGGTCGGCTAGTAGAGCGAGCGAGAAAGGCGAAAATATTTTTAAGGCTGACCATCAGCCAACATTCAACGTCCACGGTACCGCTTGTTACATTACTGGCCAAAATATGTCACTTTCGCACTAGGAAGCACGGAGTCTGACATACGCCTATTGCTTACTAATTTAATCATCTGGTAGGTACCGAAAAGCACGTCTTACTGTTAAAAATTTTAGCTATTGTAGCACACTTTAATAAGTGAAAGACCAGACAGAAGATCACAAACATTCGCATTTATTTCTGTATTAAGATTACAACATAGTGGCAATCGTCACTTAAAAACATCATTCGTCTAATAGTTAATATAATTCCCTCACTAATGATTTCATTCAAAAAAATTATAATGCGCGAACCGTGTCGATAGAATTTACATATTGCTATATTCTTCTGATGCGCCGTGAGCATGTGCAAGGGACTCTTTAAAGCTGTTTGCTTCAACTTTCAAGACTCATTGAGTCTGTATGGGAAGGCTACCTTAAGCAACGCACACTTTGGAAGGGATTTTACGATTTTTGACCCCAAAAACCGTCTGAACTCGAAGATAGTTGGACATAGCTGTGAACTTAGGTGAAAGGCATGGCTTCAGCTCCCACAACGCTCTATAAGTGCTTTGTTGATACTAATGTCTGGTTCGGCGTGACCTTGATGGACAATCTCATGACAGTTGATAGCACTCTTATGTCATTTGTAAGGCCAAATTGCCGTTTATTTAGAATACAGATGACATACTTCCACAAAAGCAACAAGTGCAAGGACAATAAGTGAACGATTTCGTTAATCCGGATAGTGAGGCTATTCTCGATAAAGGCCCGGCTTATATATCTCAGGACTCATGGATCGAAGTGGTGTTTTTACGTTACGGCTTTTTAATAAAAAAAAACAACTTTTTATTTTCTACTCAACACCATCTGGAGCCACACGGCTTTCAGAAGAGATATTGCTGGTAGGGCGATTAGAACAAAATAAATTTTACATACAACGTTCTGCATAGCAGTTTTACAACGTAAATGGTAAGCTCGCCATGGGCACATAACCATTGGCTACCGTTTCACTAAAATAGGCAATGCAGAGATTGTAGAAACGTTCAGCAATTGTTTTGCACGGTACTAAGAGCAGCCTCGGAGAACAAACAAGCACCGGTACGTTCTCCTCCAACGTCGTGATAGTTCTTTATAAAAAAAATGAATTGTGTAAACAGTTACTGACTGAGAGGCCACACGCTCTTTTTTGAATGTAGTTAACTTCGCTACGCTTTGTCTTTCAACGTAAGAATTTCGGACTCCACGGTAAACAAATTTAGCACATATTTCGATCTAACGAGTCCGAGCGAAGACATATCCCGAAATATAGTCATGTAATGGTATAGCATCTCCGCTGGCTCAACTGGATCGTGCCAGAAGCCGCGCAGAAGTGTTGATGCAAATGAACGGTCACTTTAGGACGATTCCAGCTTGCGATCTTGGACGGGCGCTACTAACAATGGTCATTCTGCTAAAGTGAACAAACGAAATTGAAATGCTACCCGTAAAAATATGTTGTATGGCGAGAGCTGTCACAAAGCCACTGGAATTCTACCAATACGGCATAAAGCTTACTAATCAGCGTGACAGTGGGTCAGAACCCGCCTGGCCAGTTCGCCGTCATATCCGAAATATTTGCTGGAATTGAACCTTCCTTTGATCTAGAAGCTGAAACAAGATTTGGAAATAGAGACCTCTACCAGATATGATAACAGATCCATTCTAGGCGGTAAACTTATCAGTAATCTCGAATCGTTTTGAGAATTGTCTAGATGGGTTCGGTCATTTGCACTTGTGAAAACGTCACTTGACGGCGCAGCAAACATTGGATACTTACCTGGATCAACTGGCACATCCCATTAGTGATAGTGCTTAACTCGCAAAGGTCGAAAACGCCACGCCTCATTATTGTGAATTACACTTGCACATACACACACTGAGATACCTAACATCCTTTGGATTTTACCGGTGCAACCTGCAACCAAGCATCTATATATTTGCATTATATATGCAGAATACCTATAATTTCTGTTTCTACTCAAGTATCCTCATCATATCCGTAAGAAGTAGTAAAATCCGATGTACGTTTTATATATATATATATATATATATATATATATATA
>MNPL01014868.1:5937-22400 GCA_002081605.1 Tropilaelaps mercedesae | reverse complement strand
CCAAAGTGACTATATGCAGGTTCGTAAAGGCAGTTTAACGTTTTCACATCCGGTTTACAATCGGCATTTCACAATACCTCGGCGAGCGTCAGTGGTGCAATTGGATACTCCTCCGGAACAACAACGACGGCAGTATTTCCGATTGAGATCACACTAACCATGAGCGTCACTAGGGAACGCATTGTCTGTATGACGAAGCCAGATAATAATAAACAATACATTAGAAGCGTCGTTTTTTGGTATTGTCTGCACGTACTACATGGGCAGGTTCTATTGCCAGATAACGACCTTTTGCCAGCTAGAACTTTCGGTTATACGGATGAGTAGATCATTTTTTTACAAGGAATAGCTTTACCGTGGAGGCCGCTGGGTCATGCCGCCAAATCAGGCGTATTCTAACCCATATGAAGCTACATAAACTCGTTAATTTTTTACTTCAGGAATTAGTAAACTTATCAATCATATATACTTAAACATAAAAACTTACCTTTACTGGAGGGCATACGATGGCGACCACACCGTGCGGTTCGAACGAAGAATAGACCTTCATACCTGAAGATGATGTCTGGAACGCGGTAAAGTAGAACTGCGTCTTAGATAAGCAGCTGGGGTTCCCAGGTCAATCGATCCCTACTCCAAAGATCACTCGAATACCGAAAGATGTTAGGTAGGCTTTCATTCCGCAGACATCGCAGAAAGTCGCCGGCTACCGGCCGTAACTAGCTAGTGCTGTGCCGGCTATTACTTTGCTGCTCTATGAATGCAACACGAGAATTTTTAGTTCAAGCCAAACGCCTGTATTTGAAAGACTAGCTGTATGAGATGATACTTTTTATGGAACTACCCAAATTGCGACTGGCAGGTGAGATTCTACTGCTAATTTTCACAAACACTTCATTTTTGCGGTGTGCAAGAACAGCAACCGACTGTCGCTTTTTGAGGTGAATCGCCCTTGTAAAGGTTCTGGAACTCCAAACATTTGACAGGGGAATGACTTACGAAGCTTGGTGCGGTGTTATCACAGTAACCGGCCCACTTAAACGTTGCGTCGATAGACTCCTGTAGTTCTTGTGCACAGTCTGAATGGCCCGTGTTTAGCAATAGCTTCTCAATGAAATCGACTCGCCGTTGGCTTAGATTTTCCCCCAGGAAGTAAATCACCTGAGACCGACTGAATGCCGATTTGCTACGCCAACTGGAAACCGGGAATTTAAATGATAGCTTTCCTGTACTGAAAAACTGTAGCAACGCGACTGAGAGTGCTGGAAATTTATCGACATTTACAGGTCTCTAGAAAATTAGAAATCGGAATTAATTTCTTTCAATTCATTCGAGTAACGTTAATCAAATTGACCTTATACCAGGCATATTAAATACTTTGCAAACTACACTACTCGCGCTCATCATGTATGTTCTAGCATCCTCTGTCTGCTACGTCCTCATCACTGTGCGTTAAAGTGCTAAAACGGATATTTAAAATGTGTACACTTTAGATAGAGACTGTTTACACGTTCTACGTATTTGAGTATTGCGCTAATGTATTTTTACTAATAAGAATTACAGCGCTCACATGATCACGCACGTTTAAATGTCTACACGGGTGCGACAATAACAAGGTTTTACGACTCTTGAGAAAGTCATAATAGAAACAAAGACACATCTCCACGATAAGTATTCATCAACGGCACCAAATTAGCGTAAGTTGCCACCAGACGCATAAACAATGAATTCTCAGCTATGCAGCCAAAAACTAGAAGCCAGGCTTCCTTATCCCCAGTATCTCGTTGTAACGAAAAAAATGAATTAATTACCCTGAAAATGCCTTTAGGGCAGCCTCAACGGCGTTACGAGCGTCCTTTGGGCCAGCTGCAGAAACATATCCAACGATCTTGTCACCACGATCAAACGGAGGGAACCGATTGTACACAGGGTAGCAGGTTTGAGATTCGGCACACTTTTGACCTCCACCATAGTATAGTTTTAAGGTATGGTCAACGCTGAAAAATTACGACAGAGAAATGTACATTTGTTTAAATAAGCTGAATGCCCGATTGTATTACAAACTCGTCTGTACAACAGATCCCGGCACGCTTTATTTTAAAGATTCCGACATGTTTGATTTACAGCATATCAGTTATCTAAATGTTGCACTAGACATAAGAAGTAAATGAGACAGTCGTACTGTGGACAGTAACTACTGGTACCCAGAATGAAACGTTTAGTTTGATCTAATTAAGCTAATTAGACAAAACGGACAACAATGTGGGTAGCCCTTCCATACTTATCAATTGGGAAAAATGTAACCATTACTGTTATGTCAACAAAAACATATTCAAAAAACGTATATTAACCATCATTAGATGAACGTCAATCGTAGCATAAATACCCAATGCAAACATACTTGCTAGGTATGTGTTCAACATGGACATCGGGAATAGCTTCTACTGTGTGATGGACCTTTTCCGAGAGATCTGCCTTGCCAGAGGGAAAATGCCATTGCTTCAGCGAGGCGATATCAATATCGAACCAGTTATGACCGTTGATCCAGATGTGACGAAAACCGCTCACTCGGTCGGCTATTTCTACGGCGCGACCCACATATTCCGTCCAAACGGAAAGGCATTCGGAATGCAACGGGCCTAGAACACATAGTGCATGTACTCGAATGTAATTTTTTCCGAATGAAGTTGTCGCTAGCTATTCGTAAATGGTATAGAATGGATGACGGTAGGTATCGTTAGGTATGTTTATATATTTAGGTACTATACGTGCCGTAACAGGTACCTGACCGCGAAGACATAGCGGACTGACCTGCCGAAGCAAGCGCAGCGACTTCCTTAATAGTGCGAAAACCCTGGACGAAAATTGTCGGTTCTTTGGGTGCTGTTTCGATATGGATGTGAGCCTGCTTGATAACCCTAGGTCTGGCGTCAGCGACAAGATCGACCGTCTTGGCGAAGTTTGATTTGGCTACTTTTAGTGTGTCCACCTGCGCTTCAAGAACCTTTATAACGCGCGAGTGCATGCAGTCCTGAACATAAACAACCCCTCCTAGGTAGTTTGGCTGTTTCGATTGAATGCAAGACATTGTTAGGATTCAGTAAATTTAACTGAGCTGTAAAATGATAATTTAAAATGGGTAAAGGCTATGCGATTCTAAAACGATTCCGACCTTCTGCTATCATTCTCTTTTCCTAACATCGTCGGCATTATCGTCAGTATAGCTTAACATACCGCACTAAAGGTTTTTTTTACCATTCCCCAGTAATCGGATAACATTTCCATCGCTCCATTCACCGCTGATCCGATATCGGCGCCTTCAGCGATGATACAGGTCGACACATGGCGACGAGTTTCTCGCAGCTGAAGTAACATCACATCGGAGGAAGGCCGCAACGATGCTAATGCGGAGGCCGAAAGTATGACGACATTTAATAAACCCGTCGGTAGCCTTCGATGAGCACAAAATCAATCCGTCCGATATAGTCAGTATTGGTCGTGTTATAATAACAGGTATGCAAGACAAATATTGATGTTGGAGGAAATGATGAAAATTAGATTTTTTTCTATTTTTACATGCTAGGAACCCGAAATGGGCCAATGGCGTCATCTCATTGGGTTTGATTTGGCTTCCGCGCTGTTATAATACACGGATTTACGGATTTGCCCGAATTTACGGATTCATATACAAGAGCCGAGAACTTAGTGAGGTCAACCTGTCAACCTTGTGACAGTTGGGCAGAAAATAGCTTACATTCCAAATAAATTCAGCGAGAGAATCTGAGTTATGTAATATTATGGAGCTATTTAATTCGAAAAGCGTTTATTAGACTCAATAAACGCTATATTGGACTGCATTGACTGATGATAATTTTTCAGAACATCAAACATACCCAAGCAATTTCTTAGAGATAATTAGGGCAACTAAAGGAAAAGTGAAAAATTTTAAATTTATGCAAAAGACGATCAAATATTAATAATAACGGCCACGAAAGACATGCGTATTATTATACGCATGATACGAACCCAGCAGTATTGCAGATCTCGGCAAAAATAAGCGCTGGCAAGCAGTTTACTATCGACACCGCGAGGACAACAGGTGTATGGGCGGATAACGCTTCTCCAATTTGCCATTCGGCGACAAGGTTCACCGGGCAAAACTCCGAAGTCTGTTTAAAACATGAAACACACCATTAAACGTCCTATATAAAATACCATTTCCGCCCATAGGCTCAGCTTATAGCTGTTAGCGCCGGAGTTCCACGGCCACCATATGGAGTGTATTGACTGCAGGACATCCGGAATGTGTCTCTTTGTGGAAAGAAAACTGCAGGGAAGGGCGGAGGGACGAAAAAACGTCGAGGCATGCTCATCTATCTACCTGCAATACAAGCATTGCCGAGTATCTGGCAGGGGTATCGCTGAAGTTCCTTCTGGCGGCCGCGTTGTACAGGTACTCAATTGTGTATGTCGCACAAGCCCCGCGGCATCTCTCGAGCCGTTTAAATGGAAAAGTTACAGCCTCCGCTGTACCGAACAGCGTTACGTGCTTCTGGAAGTTGCGGGCCACACTATAGAAACGGTACACGAAATGGCTTGATTAGGCGCACATTTTAGTCATAACCGTGCCCATTAGGGCCGAAGTGGCTTGGAAAGGCATTTGCTTCTTTTTTTTGTTCATCAAAGCTCGAGTTTTCGAGTGCATCTAATTCCATGGACAAATGGCCTGTTGCGCAATGAGTACCGAATTGAGTATATTACGCAGAGAATGTAAAATTTCACCTAGGTAAACGTAACTCAACGACCCCATTAGTGGCGACTCATAGATTTCAATGACTGTTTATGTATCCCGTAGAAATTCATAAGGTTCGTGTGCAGAGTTAATTTTTTTGCGAAACTTTACGAGCGATTTGTAGGCAGAACATGACAATAGTGTACAATAGTGATTTTAAATACAACATTTTTTTTTTTAATCGAAATCGACGCTGCCGAGTGGACTAACTGAAAAACTTACGCATAAATGACACGAGTTTTTGCCTCCGGATTCATAACTCGCCACTTCTGTTGGGCGGTAGCCGCACTCTGCAACGCCTCGTGCACCAGCTGCTCGCTGCCGCAAACTGCCTCGTACTCGAGTCCGCACGGAGTACTAATCTTGACCTTTTCACCTGATGGGTATGCGATTCCTGCTATGAAACTCGTCACTGCGCATCCATGCTTGGATAGCCACTGCTAAAACGTTAAAAAGTATCAGAAAAACCTCAGTTCATCGATACCTTAAGATGGTCATAGGAGTACGGAATTCATTGCAGCGAACGGATAATTATTAATCGTCGATGTTGACATTTCCACTCCGTTTGGGCCATCAGCGTATTATTATCCATTAAAAATATACGTATATCAACTTGTGTATACAATTTAGCACGATGCAGTCGGACATGCGAGAGATGCATTATAGGTTCAGTCGAAGGTTTAGCAAGGACTTTGTGTGTCATCTATACGAAAATTTAGGCGAAAATACGTGTGCGCAGAGGCGTCAAGTTGGGCTGCTTTCGGAAAAATACTTAACATAATTATCAACCGTGCACCTCGAAATGCATATCGCCTTCAAATTTTCAACACTTGACTGGACTCATACTATTAAATCTTTCAAACCATATTTCTATTTGACAATAAATACTAAGCTGCTGTTGCATTATATGAAGATGACTTGTCAGTCGATTACTGGTCAGACGGCAACGTATAAAATGAAATGCATTATAAATAACCTGCCAAAACTTGTCATTGTAAAAACAAATAGAACAACCTGCCAATGCTGATTTCACTTTTGAGTTTGTACCTGTACGATAATCGGCTTTTCAATCTGGTCATCATTAAGCTCCATTTTCTCAAACAGTTCCTTCACTAGCGGCATCGCCTTGCTTAATCGACGTGAGAATAAGAAGATATGCTGCTCCGTCACCGACAGTTTGACGATTAGGTTTTTTCTCCTAACAGTTAAACGATCGACCACACTTGTTCGGCACTGCTTGATGCTACGGTCGGAGCAGCGGGGTGGAACGTCGTACTAATAATGGGCACCTTGTGTTATCTGTCTCTTCTGATCTTGGCGTTTCAGTTTCCTCCACATAGAGGCGCCAGGCAATGCTGACGTTTCGGCAATCGTCTTTTTGGACCTTTCACCCTTACGAGAAAAAAGGAATAGCATTTTGGTCGAATCCTGCTAAAGAATTCGACAATCGTGTGCACCTTGACGCTTTTTGGTGCTACGACCCAATTGTTGGTGTAAACTTCGCGCAAACCCTGCGTTCAAACCGGACGACTCAAATTTTCGCGCCATTTTCCAGCATCGTAGTCAGCTGTTATTTATACGCTACAGGGATGTTTTTTGACGCATCAGCAAGTAGCTCAGCTGTGTGTGGGGTTTGCGATTTTTGTGTCGATGGATAACCTAATTATTGTGCAGAGTGATGCGTACTATTAGGTTACGATAAAAGTATATGTTCGGTAAATTTGTCACGTTTGAGTGGACCATCGGGCAAGACGTCAGACAATAAAGGGAAACATGTTTGAGCATAGAGAGACATTTGTACCGTTCAATAAACTATTCTGCAACATATTAGTTCACTGAACTATTTATTTACAGACAGTACAGTTATGGACACATATATTAATATATAGCGGAGATCAAATTTCGTAGCATGTTCAAGTCAGTGAATAAAATTAAAGTTAAAATATAATTAGTATTCTTGCATTTTTATTTTGACCCTATTTTCCCAACTAGAGTGATATAGAAATGGCTCATCCGTGACATAGCCCGATTTTCATAATATTCGCACACCCCTGTGGCCTCCTATGGTGACAACTCACACAGAAATACGAAGTGGATAAAACCAACACAACATATGGCTTGTCGATAGGCCGATCCAAGACCCTTAAGGAACAAGAATACAGGCCTGTCTCCAATAAATGAGAGAAGTTGGATATATCGTAGAGAAGCCCGTATATCGACTGAAATGTTTGAAATAAAGGCCACTGCACGTGTAGCTGTTGTTTCGATCTTCGCATTCAATATCACCAAGTACTCTAGACCTTCCTTTTAATCACAATAATGCCGGCCTATGATTATGCACCTTGGAGTCCTACTATTTTTTATGCTTTGCAAGTAAGAAGACATTTTAGGTGACTATGTATAGCATTTATGTATGCTCTAAATGTTGAGGTCTGATTTACTATAAACACACAAGTAGTTCTGTCGACACAATTTTCGGATATATTTATCATTCAGTTGGATTGCTAATGATTTACCTGCATAGATGGATAGCTTAACACCACTTTGTATAGAATTAGTTGGGCATCAAGGAGCTTTTGTAATTTAAATTTACGTGACGTAACTAGGTTTTAATACACCGTTTTGTATCAACCATGCTTAGTGCTACCACCACTCTTCGTAAACAGCGCGTCCTACCAACTTTTCATTACACTTGTCCACCAATTTTTCGCTTACTACCCGTTTCACCTTTATATTAATATCTGAGATGAACATTGGAACTTTTTTGGTCAAGTGTCATTCCTACTGACATGTTTAATTTACTTGCTCTAGCCTTGTCAATAGCATTTATTAATCCATCAGCCAACTTCCATTAATCCTTTCTTGGCATTTGGCGCAAGTCTCATGGGCATGAATCACACAATCATACACAAAACCCGAGTTACCCACTGGGCTTTTTTGGATTTTCGTTTAATATAACATGCTATTCATTAAAACTGTTGCACACTTCAACCAGTGAGCTGCTTCTGCCATTCATACAAAGGAGACGTATTAGTATGAAAAATACACTGGTGTGTTGTACTTTCGGTTTTCATTGTCTGCGAATCGAGATGTGCTATGAGATATTTCTAATAAAGTTATAGATGAATCGCTCTTAAGAGCTTGGGAGTCTCTGCTCTTGAACACCTGATACCTCACAAGGAAATCATATCGCTCTTGTGAAGTAATATTTTGCTTCACTATCATTTTTTCAAGAATATTTGCGAAATTAAATGTCAGCTCCTTTAATAGATCAAAATTAAGATCAAATTCGATTGACAATGAGAGGGCGGTGGTACCTGTTTCTTTCTATCCGTTTTCAGCAGCTCATTTTTGGATAAGCTTTTCTAGACTTTCATGTAATATAGCATACTATTCGTAAAGGCTCTTGCACATTCTAGCCAGTGAAGTGTCTCTGTTTTTCATGCGAATACGCCGATATATTTACGTCGGTCCACTAAAACATTTCAGAATCCGAGAGATCCTTCTTTTAGAGCTAGGCAACCTGTGTTGGAGCTAGGCAACCTGTGTTGGAGCTAGGTAAGCTAGATGTTACTTTTATATATCCTCATCGTCGATCTGGTTTAGGTGGTTTACGACAGGAGACGAAGTTCGTATCGGAGATACTATCCCATGTTTATACAGCGACGACCAATAAACATCGTCCATAGGAAGTCTATCTAAAAAAACAATACAATGGGATATTAAGGCCAGGTCATTTGATTGCATTTTGGCTTCTTTGTGGAAAAAATGAGTACTCCAGAATAAATAGAATACAAGCGGCTCGATCTCGGCGTGAAGCTCGCTTTCAGCTACAATTTGACATCTATCCTAGACACGCTTGAATGTGTTGAATACCAGATAAAACAAGAATTGTATACTAATTTACTAAAGGTATTTGCTTGCCTTCCGCGCTTCGCAAATGGTTCAGAAAAACCACCCTATGAAAACCTTGACGGCGTTTCAACACTATTCAGTTTTTTAGAGAAGCTCTTATGAGCTGATGGAGACGCGGTTCCCTAGGTTTCACTAAAAAGACTGGGAGCACTAAAACATCTTACAGATGAATAGAAAAAGTATCACTCTTTTCGAGAGCATCTGCACTGTTAAATGGCACTTTCTTTGAATTATCACAATAACGGTTGAATTAGATTGACACTGAAATAATGGTGTCACCCATTTCCATGGATTTGTGCCACTATGTATTTATCTCCAATAGCGGCTTCGTACCCTAACATTGCATTCGACCAG
This sequence comes from Tropilaelaps mercedesae, assembly GCA_002081605.1. NCBI lineage: Eukaryota > Metazoa > Arthropoda > Arachnida > Mesostigmata > Laelapidae > Tropilaelaps > Tropilaelaps mercedesae. The sequence continues at coordinate 13,339 of MNPL01014868.1, read as the reverse complement.
CAATTGACTATCAATTCGCCGTCATCTTCTAGGTAATGTGATTCAATAGTAACACAATGCCGATTTAAAAATCGTTATTAACATCATCAATATAGCAGAGCATTCGATCAATTTTCCTATACTTCATATTCCTATGAGCCGTTTATGCAGATAAAGCATTGTTGGTGCTGTAATTCGGACAACACGTAATACCAAACTTTACTACTATGGCCTATAAGCATCGACGAATCGGTTATCGACAGCCGTTAAGTACCAGAACAGAGCTGCAGCCCTGCAGCTAATTCTAGTCATGAGGAAAAGTATTAATTGTTTTTAAGCGTCTTCTTTTTTTGCAGTTGACTCACCATCCCCGTAAAGGTTTCGTTTGGATCAGAAGCCCACTGCCGTGCATTTTTGCGTTCCTTGCTTTTCTACCCCTGAAGGCTGAAGCAAAAAAACCACAATCGGTTGATACGCCAGCACATTTCTTTCCAAGATTTTGAGTTGGCCAACACATTGACTGCCAAATCGATCTCGCATACTATTGATATAATCTTGGGTGCTTTTTTTAGTAAAATATCTTTTGTTTTATATTTGCAAACACAAAGGTCTTAGAATCCTTAAATATTTATACTATTTCGAATTTTTGCGCTTTTGTATGAGGGAGCGTGTCAACGCTATGGAGCGTGCACGTGCACGGTTCCCTTGGGAAGACGCATTTCGTTATGTGATGATAGCTCACCTGTTTCTACAGCCTATATTTAATATGCACTTCAAAACGAACCGTCAAATGTGCAAGGCTAGTTCGCCTCGGAGATATCGTACACTCTGTAAATCATAGAGACAATTATTTACGACCGAAGTTCGATAAGCGTGAAACATTATAGCTCTCCTACGAACAGTTTTTTCATTAATCATACCGCCACGTGTTAAGCTTCGTCAACTGGACGAAAACTTCTACTGGGCTCTTCCTAAATCGGCATATCTGACAATGTGTTACTTAGTAACATAGTAACGATAAACGTATCTATTTTGTAGTTTTTTATAAATTAGCTGCGACTGCCGTAAAGATTTTGTTTTGTCTGGGATAAAAGTGAGCATTTGAGAACACGTTTTGCAGCGTTCTTTTAGCTGATAGAAGTGGTGCATTTCTGAGCATATGTCTTCTGACTGTTTTTCGCAAGCCATTACTGAAGTCGAAATAAGCAACTCAGATCCAACTTTTGCTAAGTTTAACTCGGCGACGTATACGAAGTTACCGTATTACTATTACTATTATTACCGTATTATTATTATTAGTACCTATAGAAGAAAATAGGTTGACCTCTGCTGAACTTTAAATTTTTTGCCGTAGCCAAGAAATATTGTGTAAATTTGTTCAGCAGAACGTACTTGTAATAATAGTGCCAAAGACTTTGCTCCCGCTTCGAATATCACCAGGCACACACGAATTGAGGCGATTTTGTACATTCAGATTTGCTAATCAAATTACTAGTTGCTTCAAGCAAACGTATGTTCCACTCAAGCCTTTTACTTTTCCCATAGTAATAGAGCTGACAGCTCAAAAGCAGCTACACGATTTCCGTGCTGAGGGCGGTATTACAAAGTAAGCTGGGTACTGTTTACCCGTACTGCTGCATTCTTAGCAAATCACTTGCACCCTTAATTTTTACTTAATTAATCTTACCGGTTTTAACGAATATCAGCGATCGAAATGGAAACCCGGAAAACCAAAAGTGACTACTCTAGCGACATCGGATAGGTACGCGATGAGCTTTTGGGTTATCGACTTACGTCAGCGTGTCGACTTCTACGAACAGCTTCGGTATTCTATAGTTTTAAGTTGTGCCTGCCCGTTGTCGGGCCTATGCAGCCGTCCTTTGTCGCTTCTAAAAACTATATTTGCTGTGGGGAAATCTCGTGAAATAGCATCATAATGCCGTCGTTGCCAACCGTCATCGAAAACGTAATCACAGTTGGACCTTATAGACATACATTAACCTATAAACTGCTTAGTTTATTGTCAGAATAAACGCGTTTATTCTTACACTGTCCTGTTGCTCTTTAGTTCACACATTCTACCTAATGAACGGACAGTAATATGAAGTGGACATTACTCAGTAGCGATAGAACTGCGTCTCTGTGACGCGCATGCTCGTCAACGTAGATACTGGATCCGCAGGAATAAGAACGTAGTGTGACATGTGACGAACGCAGGCAAGAAACAACGCATACGCGGGTAGCACAGGCAAAATGTATTGTAATGATGCCGGTGTGCTGGACCCTAATATCTGTCAACGTAGATTTCAATTGTCACCAATCTTGCGTCGTATTACGCTACACAACATAGTGGGCGACCGCCTTGCTGCGTTCAGGCTGTAACTTACTCTGTATCTGCGTCGGTTGCGACAGCGTGAGACTTTGGGCATCAGTTGTCTAATTGGGTCTTAAAACCTCTCTGAATAATTCAACTGAAAATCTTTCATGTACGTTTTTCATTAGGCATTTTGCATTCGTATTCCAATATAGTTACTATTTGCATTTGATAGCTCTCGTTGGCTGAATGGAACCCACATCGTTGTTGTTTGAAGCACGGCACTTAATCACGACAGAAACATTGCTCTCATTATTTTTCATGTTTAGGGCATCAAGAGATTTGATGATACTTTAGTTATTCGACCACGCAGTTTGTGTGTACTGTCTTACTATGGTAGCCTGTTTCAAATCACTTACCCGGGTCGTTCAGGTTTCAGGGTGGGCGTATCTCTCACCCAGTTGGTGCCACTTACAGGTCAATTTTGTATGACTAGCAAGTCTGCCGTATACTATGGCTTTAACTACCTCAAACGCTCGATATCGATTCAGTTACCTATCTTTGTAGTTGTTCATTTTTCGTTACTAACCGATTCTTTTTAGGATTTCGACAAAGAGGTAGATTAACCTACTATAGCAAGGTTTTGGTGACGAGCCTAACCTTTGCAATCCGTTTTGAGAGTTATGATTTTTGCGTCATTAATTGACGAATCATTAAGTCCGCCCTGTCATGGACAAACAGGCTTAAAAACATCCGCGAAAGACGTACTAGCTTGACGGAGACTATTTTCGAAAAAAAAAAGTAAAATGTGTTCGCCTAAAACGGGCGCCATCATGTTTTGAGCATGAGTCTCTTATCTCTTTTGCTATATCTAACAACATTGACTCGGAGTCTAGATTGCGTCAGGTGGTCCTACCCATACATGAACAAAAAAGACATTCCAAATAAGACAGAGGGATTATTACTCGACGAGGTGACGCGCCTCTGACCTCGTCGAGCTCTAAATACCTACATCAAGATTCACTTCAGCGGGTACCAACTTCGCACCACTACCCACCACTTCCATCCTTTTAGCGTATCTCATTGCTAGATCCCACGAAAATGGTATAAATTTAGCTGACTGTTTATTTGCTTTATTGACAAGTAAATGCTGACTAGGGTAACCGTTATACGTAAGTTTGATTGAACTTAACTAGATTAAAAGAGTTTCTATACAAACAACATATTTATTCTAGCTACTGTGTGATTTCCCCAAACGTCACGCGGAGCATGAAAGAATAGTCAGTTAATTATCATAGGAATGTGGCGCGGTGGTTTTTGGTGAGCCGAGTTTTAATGATGACTGCATCAACTGTCGGCTCACAGACGCAGTATTATTGCTCGATGAGTAACAGCTCAAATTTTCAAAATGGTTTACACTCCGGTCTTCTTCTTGAGATAATGTGGGTTTCTGGTGCTGATAAGCGTTTTGTGTATTGACTTGGGTTCATGTGCAGACTTTTAAAATTAGGCCGAAAACACGATTTGAAATTTTTCGAAACAAAGAGAATTGTGTTGCGCTTGAGCAGAACTCGTTTTTTCTGCTGGGAGCTATAAGTACTTCGTGAATGTAGTTGGTACGTATCGTTCAAGCGACATCTCAGCTACATACGGGAGCGTTTTAGTTCCGTGGTAATCTACCTGTTAATAAACATGCGTATTGTGGAACAAAGGGTAATCAGAAGTAATTATACTTTTTTAAACAGTTATGAAAAGTATGTTCCAGATATTTCGCTTTTAAGTATTATGGTGTCACCTGATTTGCAAGGTTTTCATACTCGTAGCCATATTGCCGACCACCGAGTCCTAGCAATTATTGTAAATTTACAAAAATGAAAAAAAATGATTATGATTGATTTGTATATACAAAAACCATAATTTTGCTCGACAACATTTGCCCTTTGAAAGGCATCTATTACGGAATAAGTAACTGAAGTGATTCGCACACTTTCGATTTGAAAAATATGTGCAGTGAGAAAATTATGTACGATAACAGGGATCAACAGAGATAGATCAACTTCACAAGCACGTTAATGGCAAAACAACTAAACGTTGGCTGTCTCCAAGACTCTTCCAAGACGTCTCCTAGGCACAAATGCATATGTGTAGATGTATATATATATATATATATATATATCGACGAATTAGTTTTTTCGACAATTACTGATGAGATAGGAAAGAGTCGTATTATGCACGATGGACAAGAACGGTTTGTTCCTGTTCGGATTAGCTTACTGGAGTCTTACGCGATCCATCTGCCATTTTGTTACGTCAGATGTTCTCCCGAAACAACAATCAACATGAACGTATCAAACCACTTTGACGAGACAGGCTTAGTGAAACTGCTCGTTACATACGAGCCTGGTCTTACGAAACGAGCTTCGTTTTACATCAAGGTACGCACTCTCATCAAGATACGCACACACCAGCACCGATAACAAGTGCTCGCTTCGCAAACCGATCACATACTGTGGCACCATCCACTAGAATATTAGAGGCTCTGGGTCATCTGAACAGTTTAGACTGGGATAGAACAGGTATTGAATTATGAACCATGCAAATTTGGTATATGCTTACGTTCACTCTTTATCGCCACAAATCTAATAGTTACGCCTACCCGTTAAATTTAAAGCCAAAAAAATGCAAAGCCTTATTGTACCTACTTGGCTACAGTAAAGTAGAGCAACAATTAACTTGACTTTTGTGGATACACCCTATCAATTCCTTGTTTTTCACTACACAATGTGTAAGCTTCAGTTGATAGGAAACAACATGTCAAAACAGCATTTTAGCTAAACTCATCCTTCGTACTAAACTCGATCTAAATAATTTTTTTATAAACTGTTACCGTTTTTAATCGTTTACCATGCAGACGCGATACCGTAGGCTTTGCAGTCACGAAAAATCATTTCCCTTTGAAGCCTCAATCCTGATCGGTCCAGCTCATCATTTGACTATATAGTACTTCCGTCTGGCAAAAAACACTATTGTATATGGATCTACTGAATTAACATTGTGTCGTACATGACAGTCTACATATGCAATACGAAACAATTGCTAATTCTTTATTTGAGACAGAGCACTCCTCACACGTGTTTTTCCTTCATTGACAGGTACTACGAGAAGAGTTCACTAAAAATTTTTCCGTCACTCCCTAATTACATAACTCACCCACTGCGCTTGAAGCTCAGATTACACCCAGGCGACTCTAAAGGTCCGCAACCATTTTAAGCAATAACTCGACCTAATCACAGCGAAGAGTAAGTGCATCGCTAAGAAGTCGTCCTTTGCTTAACCCAACTACCCTCTCTTGTACTCCCTTTCATCCGATTTGTCTATGTTTTTTAAGGCTAACCATCAGCCAACATTTAATGCCCACAGTTCCATTTTTTGCATTACTTCGTAAGACGGATTATCCCATAAATGTGCAACGGCGGGGATCGAGCCGGTGCACCTGTGTGTCTCTACGGTCGCAACGTACATGTCAACGCACCAAGCCATCGAGCTCGTGCTTCCGGTCCGATTTGTCTCAGCGGCGCGGACCAACCTGAAGGTAGGTCTCGTTTATAGCTCAAACCACAGAGAAAACAGAAGGCGATGCATGTGAATTAGACGTACGCTAGCATACCTGAGTATAATCATAAGCTAATTTAGCAGGCACGCCTGCTAATTACGTGCCATGCATGCCTTTTTTATCGCTTCTCGTTTTCACAATATGTTCAACGCGCAGGTCGTATACACTAAATATGGTTCTTTCACTCTTGCATGCGAGGCCCCCGTAATTTTTTTGTATAACATCTTATTGTTATTTACATTTTCACAGTCGTAAAAGTTCTACTTGTCAGCTTTGGAACGGACCTTCAAGATACGGATCAGGCTAAGAATTTCATGGAATACCGGGAAGTTTAAGTGAAGAGAAGTCCAGCACAATACTTCGCTGTTAGTAATTTATATTCGTAGGCAAGACCACGGCAACCTAGTTTATCGCTAAACGTAGAAGTCACTGGGCAGGAATATCACTATACAGTTATTACAAGAATCGACCCATTCGAGAGCCTCTTCTAAAACGCTGTTGATGCTGTAATTATAAATTCGATAGAATTGTTAAATATTAATGTATCTATGTCGCCGAATAAATATTAAATTTGTACAACTCAAAGAAAATGGGGTTAACTGTTGCGTTCTGATTGATCTAATAAGCAGCAATATCCGAGTAGTCGAGGCGAGGCCTCAACAGATGGTTAAGTCTAATGTCTGTTTCCACTGACAAATAAACAAGCCACCTCACAATGGGAACGTAAATTCGACAATAGAATTACCGTTATGCATGATACGGACATTTGAGTACCTTGTAATAGCCTTGCATTATGTGAACGCAAACATTTCTGGTATGTGTACCTAATTTGGCGAGGAAATTCTCATATCACCATATTCATGACGATAAATCACACACTGAAAAAGCGGCCGAAAGGCAGTTTTTTATCGCTAGAACTTACATAATTTAAACTGTAAGGGTGATATTTGTAGCAAGCATTTGAGGGTCAAATTATTGGAAGGGCAATATTAAGAAAGTTAATTGAAGTAACACTCGCCATTCGAGTTGCTGGATAATGTACTTTGTAACATGCTCTAGGGAATCGGATGTGAAAAATTTGTGCTCGCACGATGCACCACACTAATATTGACCGGCACTGTCTTTCGTGAGCCCCCTACTAGTGAGTTGAACCACTACAACTGTGAGGGACTTTGAAGGTGTTTAACAGAAGTCTGTTCTTTTCACGTTTAGGCTTTCATTTCCCAAAAAGCTTCTACTCAACAGAGTTGTGTCTCCAAATGATTTTTTTCTTCAGGCACGCCTTGGTCTCACGACAAATTGTCTGGCTCATGTAGAACTTACGTTCAGAACGTGCCATGTATAAAACGTTAGCGTACACAGGAAATAAAATTTAAGAATTAAAATTCGCATATATGTAAGAAATTAAGATGTTTCATTAATAATATTATTACTATTATTATTATCATTATTAATGGCGATACCGAATGTCGCACAAAAACAGAAGTGGCATGTTT
>MNPL01014861.1:39763-64750 GCA_002081605.1 Tropilaelaps mercedesae | reverse complement strand
AAACGTGTCTTGTTTCTTTTCTTGGGTTTAAATTTTATTATGTCACAAGGATCTGCTAGAGGTGGTGATATATCAAAACTTAACCGAAGTCCCTATTACCGCATGGATTATTTTTATGCGCGCGACTGTTACCAGAAGTAGTTGACTATAATGCTATAACCTGTTTATATGCCCAGCATAAATGGCCGTTTGACGCGCAACGTTGACTCCGTTGCTATAGTCTTCAGGTCAATCGAATCGCACAAAGTATGTGCTCCCAACGCTGACCCACTAAACCCTGTGACATAGAGAAAAAAGAAAAAGAAAAAATACCAGGCGGCAAAGTTAGTAAGTAGCGCTGCTTCACTTTCCGTAAACAGCGGGTCCGCGCTAAAAAATACAGATGTTACTCAGGCATCGGATTTATAAACGGAGCCAATAAGGCCAACGTGGCGCAGATTGTAGCACCTGAATATGATGAAGGGTGGATCGAAGTGGCGCACAGCTGTACAATGAAAATTGAAAAGATGAAATTGCAATTACAAGCTATCTAAAAAAACGTCAAAAATGGTGAATGGGATAATAACTTCAATAAGCAAGCTGTTTAAGGGTAATCTCCTACCTCTTTGGTGAATATTCAAATTTTACCGATATTCCGTTTCGGAGTATGGATAAAAAGATTTTTGACATAAACTTTGAACATTTGAATTTAGCTTTGGCGTAGCTCATGTTTAAACAGATACTTTCGAAGAGGCTAAAAAAAGTCTCTAAACGGGACTTTCGATACTTTTGATCATCCCGGTTATTACACAATGCAGTTACCATACAACTGAGCAAGGTTTCACAAAGTGGACAAAGGGTTCACAGAAAATGGGATTCTGCTAGCCCTAAAATGTTCTGGAGTAGTTGCAGTCCAGAGGGAGACACCTAAAAAAAGAGCTGGAAACGAACTTTCCGTAACTATCACGGACAGAGTGTTACTGAAAGTCGTGAAAATTCTAAAGTGTCGCAGATTCGGCCATACAAATGCGAGATGTAGGGAGCTAGATTATTTGTAAAAAATTTAGTAGCTGTTTACGGGACAAATAAATTGTAAGGAACATCACACGTCCAATTTTTCGCTCTATCCTAGAAAAGCCTACGAAACAAAAAAGCATCCGGACGCAATGTCAGGTAGGCCCTCCACAGTTATCTCCACTACCTGTGCATAATGAGTGCTAGAGCAACTCTCCTGCAGCTCAAAGCAGAACATGTGCTTCTCTAGCGGGTACGGTCATATCTGACATAACGCACGTGTGAATCCCCCTGATACAATCATCTCTCTCCGCGTTTTAGTTTCTTCGTCATGGTGGCGGCGCGGGCATCTTCGTGCAGTTATGTTTCACGGTACACGGAAAACGCTGGTACTGTTCAGAAGCAATCTGAATGAAGAAGGATTTTTCATGTTGCACGGTGCTCTCTACACTGGTACTGTTCAGAAACAATCTGAATGAAAAAGGATTTTTCGCGTGAAAAGTGATTCGTTGATTTCTACTCTAATCATTTTGCCCATAAGAACACTTTGCTAGATTCTTTGGATGAGCCGATTTTCTTTATTTATAGCATTTCTTATTTGCTGTGAAGTGTTTCGATTGTAAACCTTTTAAGCTAGCTTTCTGTCAAGATTCTCTGGCGTGTACAATAGTTGTTTGTGAGGAGAGTTTGACTTCTCATTCAAACAAGTTCGAATTTACTCTGGATTCCCGACGACTGAAGCGTGGTGTTGTGTAGATCGCATCATAATGAGCCTTAAAACCATTTAAGGAGACCTATACTGTGCTCTGCAATGCTAACGACATTGCGGTTTGCCAGAAAATCACCTTATACGAACCGCGTTACGGAGCTGAAGGTTCACCTTTCAACTATACAAATTTATTAATGGATCCTGTAGTAGAGGTAAACTCAAAGCTGTAGTGCCATCCGTGCTCGACCTCGATTACGGACATTAATTTCAATTCATGGAACTCAATAAATACTTTGCGGTCATTAGATTTGCTGCGGTGGCCTCTCCTAACATTGAAACCGACGTTCAAGCACAACTTGTGTTAATTTGGCGGGCCGTTGATAATTTCTTCAAGCTACGTGTTGTTACTGCATACAAGGTTTGGAAATACCGTGACTGGATCGAGGATTGGTCGAGCTCGGTGGCGTGCCTTGCGACCGGAAGAGACGTGTAGGTGCACGGGTTCGATTCCCGCCAGTGCACATTCACATTTATATGGGATCCGTCCTACGAAGTAATGCGAAAACTGCTATGGCGAAAGTTAAATGTTGGCTGATGGGCTGCCCTAAAAATATTTTGTATCGGGGATTGGTACTACCAATGTATTCAGCAAGTCACTGAAGAACTTTGCTTCAGTGATCGCGTGCCCTCTGGGTAATATTATTAACCAATAATTTAGCAGTGGCTTATTTTCTATTAGACTGAAAGATAGTGCAAGCATAATTTCTTTTTGGTCGATTATTTATTCAAAGTTTTCGAGAAGTTGGTGGTTTCATTACATTCAGCACCAGAGTCAGATACTAGATTTCAGTTTGGTTTTCGGAGATCACAGTCGACTAAAATTGCTCTTTCCCACCTCTGTCAAGATACTTCCTATACAACTTAAAATAGGCTGGATTACTCGTTTAGGGTATTGTCAGATACGGCGACTGCCTTCAACTGCCTGTATCATTTGAGTTCTTGTAAATTTTGGAGTGCCTTGGTTGTCCACCGTGTACGACAGTTTGGTGCAGGTAAAACCTTTCCGGAAGAAGGCAGGCGATTTAAGATAGCAACACTGAATCTAGTTGGGAAGTTTTCAACATTAGAACGTCTGAAGGCTCGGTGGTTGTGGCCTTTTTTTTCTACTAAAAATTTTATTCTACTAAAAATCTCGCCAAATATTTTATGTAAGGTAATCGCTTACACAGAGAGCATAACCATAATTTTTTTCTGAATACTTTAGGCTTAGAAATTATATTTAAACCTCTCTGGAACATAAAGAAGGCACTGAAACGTTTAGGTGTTACGGTCTGGTTATTCATGCAGGTAAACGGGGCATACCTTATTTCATACGCCACAAAGAGTTATTAACATGCAACGAATCTTACTTGATGGCATTTAGCTTGAGTTATCCCAAACTATCAAGTGTTCGATGAATTAGCTCACTTGTCAAGACAAGTGCCTAAATGTTATGCTATTACCGCGGCATTTCAAAGACTTAGGTTAATTGAAGTTTCGATTGAAAGTCATTTGTATAACGTGTCCTTGTGTATAAGGCATTGCTTTCATTACCTCATGCGCACATATTGCACAGTTTTTATTATCAATACTTGAAAGGTTAAGTAAACCCGCCAAGTCATTTTAATTGTAGTTGACAATTTTTTCCGAATGTCTCCAATTCACAATTAAATGCCTTTTCGTTCCTTCTTAGTCTCCATCGCTGCCTCTTTATAATAGCACATTAAAATGAGTGTAAGCTTATCCGAAGCCATTGCTTGAAGGGATCACACGAGCAGTAAAAATTCAACGTGCCCTAACAGTGGCGACCTACAGAAGATAATACTTCACAAGAAAACAGCGTTCAACAATGACTACATATATGTTTCGAACACTGCTGTTTAATGCTCGATAGAAGCTTAAGGTTACGCTTCCTAAAAGTTCCCACGCATGCAGCAGACATACTCAAAATACCGTATTTACATTTCTCCTCTGGAACAAAATAGCGTAGCATTCATTTTTTTAAGATTTTCTATGAAAACATTTTGTTATTTGTGGCTATCCATTTTTATGTATTCATTGAAAAAAATACTAAATTTGGAAAGCTTATAGGCGTAGCGTATCTGTAGTACGTAATTTTGCGTATTCTGGCAAAAGACGGATCAGCCATATGGGCAGTTTAGCAATGCCTATTCCTGTGCTACGGGGCCGCGCTGCTAATGTGTCAGCGGGACTAAAGCCTATCAAATCAACGATAGTGGCTAAACGAGTGTTGCCTGTAAAACGCTTTGAACTGCTCTGTTTGCTGAATGAAACCGGCTATATCATGCAGATGCCCCAATTTACCCCGTCGTAATTACCTTATATCCACATATTGATGACTAACTCAGATGTCAATTCCTGCAGCCAAGATAGGCCATTATATCCTGCAGGTTTGATTTACAGGACCGTAATTCGGCATCGTAAGTTGTTCAACTATAATACGAAAACTAAATTTATTCTCGAAAACCTCAAGTAAAACGTTGTAAAAATGAAAGGAACAAGTAGTATTAACAATGGATGGGAAGTTTAGTACGATAAAGTGTATAGTTGGCTTTCGTCCCGCTGATTTTGCTCTCTGCTCAGTGCCGTAGTTTCTGGCATGTGACAAGATTTTTTTACATATGACTATTACGCTTCGCTGTTCAAAGAGATTTAGCACTAACAGACTTCAATTTGAAGCGCCATAATTGCCACAAAGTGCGTTTTGAAAATCCATTTTTTATCCAAAAGTTTAGCGCGACTGGCAAACATATTAACTTATAAAACACACGTAAAATGAAATTAGGCGAAGTTTCCACCCACGGTCCAGTAAAGAATAGGTTAATTGAAATCGGTTTTGATATGTACCACAGTTTATCTTTAATTTTCCGTTATAAACTAAGGGTCCGAAGTCTTCTCATTCATGTATATGGTAACATTCTTTAAAGCTTTTCAGCTGGCGTATACATAATTTTGTTCTAGCTCGATAGGACCGTTCTATGTTTAGTATGCCTGTCCGTTTGCCTACTTTAGGAATTAGGATTTTCCATTTGCCATTATGTTAGAGGGTTTTTTTTTTATCTTTTATCGCTTCTGAATGAGTTAAAATACATTGTGCATAATTCTGTAAAATTTTGTGCTATAAGCTGACGACACAAAAATGTATAGTCAAGTACAAAATAAACGTGAGCCAAATGAAAATCAGGTGTAGTGTCTGTCACGTGCGGGTGCTGCAATATTTGACCTTAAGGAAATAGGCCCAAGAGGCAAATATGTTTTCAAACCTAAGGTTAGAACCTGCTCTCAACGAAGTGTGAGCCTGCATTTATCGAGTGTAACGAAATCAATAAGCCAATAATGTGTAATAACGATATTGTGATCGTATACAATTATTTATTGTAGAAATAGGATATACTTAATAAAAAAATTGCGTTTTGTTTTTTCAGTTGCTAATCGCGCGCCTCACTATTATTAATCATTGTTCAAGGCTCTCTTACTAATATGTATACCGAAAACCTAACTCATTAGGTTTCTTTTTTATTTTATGCTCGGCTCTAATCTTTGGAAAACCGCTATTCCACAAAATGTGTCAGCTGCGGGATTTATTTTGTAACAAGTTGCCTTAAATATCCATTTGTTACTTACAAATGTTACTTTTGATTGCTCATTCAATACAAGCATCAATTTGTTTGTATTTACAAATTTTTGTAACTTTTTTAGATTATATAAAAAATTCTCAGTGAATATGCTTCAATATTTTAAAACATATCGGCAATAAGAATAGCACGTTGGAACTCGTAGCTTGTAGCTTCTCCCAACTAAAAATGCGTAAGCTATTTCACTAATATGGTTTCTAAAATTTGGTAGTTATGACCTCTACCTGTAATAAATGAGCTAAATGATTTCGGGCAGATCAAGCATCAGATATGCATAATTACAGCTACTGAAAATATTTAAAAACCGTGAGAATCATTTCTTTGAAATGTCTGAGATTTTCCAAAATCTATTTCAAATAAGCCAATTAGTTTACATCCAAGTTCGAACTAATACAAATGACTAAGCTTCGTCTAATTATAAAGTATCTGACGATTACAAATCTGAAACTATAAACATACGGTTTGATGGTTTTAAGCATTGAAAGTCCTCCTCATCCATAAATGAGTTATTAGATGCGTATGCGAATAGAAGATATTTGAAGTCCGAAGCAACCTTAATTTTGAAGACCAACTGGCTAGCGACGCATTGGGGCTAATAGATGTGTGATGTTTAGTTCAATAATGTTCCAAATGCAAAGATTAGTGCAGAGTCAATAAAAACTGGTAGCCCTAGTTGGAACGAGCTCTTTTCATTTTCATAACCCAAGAGTCAATAACGTATGAAATAGCTCAAGAAAGTCCATGCGCATTAAAATCCAAGTGGGGGCCAACAATATCTTACTAGCATCGTGGCCGAACAAGCTGTATTAATGTGATATCCATTCAATGGATTAACTTGTACCTCCAAGGTAAACATATTACAAAACACCGTTCTTAATTTTTACATAGCATACAAGTATCGCATTCCTAAACTCACTTATGAAATGCGATATGCCACCTTCCGAGCATACTCACCCTTATTCATTTCGAATGTTACTTTTGTTGAAATATATAATTAAGAGTGAAGAAGCAGCCACTTGCCACTAAGACGGATTTACAAGGTGCACATTAGATTCTCTTGCAACCTCGGCTACATTTAAAGTGTTTGAAAGTTATTTCTGGCTATCATGTTTAATACGGGAATGTTTATAGACACTCCATGTATTTGGTGGCTACTAGTGACCTATTCATTATATCAGTGGGTTGCGTAAGTGAATCCTCAAATCAGTTGTTATCATCATGGTGTCGTAACTAATGGTCAATGCACAATTCACATAGTTTCCTGTTCCTTCGAAATCTCAACAAACGTCGTGACGCACAACCACAATTTTTGTAAGAACGATCGGATCTAATCGATCGAACTTTTTGGTCGAAGCCCGATTAATAATTCACGACATTCATCGTTGCGCAGCATGGGCAAAATAAGTTTGGCTTCTTGGTTACATTTCTTTTAAGCGTCATCAAGTTTCACCGTTGACATGTGAAAACTGGGTGGCAGCGAATTCGCCTAAGTTATACGAAGATACAAACAAGAGGTACCTTCCTTAGAACGTCTTCCGAAATTCCAGGGAAACAATGAAACATGGAAACACAAGGAGCCACGTAGACCCATCAAAGTTTCTAGTGGAAGAGATACTTGCGATAGAGCTCTCTAACACTCTGGTGAGAGGCGCGGGCCCACGTCTTACCCTACAGTGCGTAGCTGATGAGCTAAAGATCTATTTCATGAATGCACAAAAGGGGACAATGTCCCACGTACAACTCGAAAACGACATACATGTACAACTGGATTTACCTGGGCACGACCCTTGTTTGTGTTTACATCTGCCAGTGTAGTCGAAGCTGGGCATGGCCTTGGTTCTATGAAAGCTCCGTAGAGTGCTGGCGTCACATGTATCTTTAGTTAGGTGCCGATTATGGCATCATCGGTGCTGTCTTTTCCTTTGGCAAACATTATTAACTTTTCTGAGTTCTCCAAGCTTTTTGCAAACATGCTAAAGAGCGAAAATAATTTGACTTTTTAAAAAGAGGGGTAACAAAAACGAAAGTTCCTGTCCAGCTACTGGCGAAAATCGATCGTTGCTTATACGCCAATAGTCTAAAAGATAGAATTGTCAAAACTAGAGTAAGTTGTCAAATTTATAAACGTTGTCTTTCTCTGCGGTACACGGGTTTGATCCCCACCGTTGCACACGTATATTTATGGGGTCCGTTCTACGAAGTAATGCAATAAGCGGTACCGTGAACGTTAGATATTGAGTGATGATCAGCTCTAAAATTAAAAAAATATATATATTGAACTCTGGGAAAAATAGCAAAATTTGTCTCTGAATTCTCCGTCCATGAATTTTCAATTATCTGTAGTGCTCATCCTTTCTACTAACACTGGAACCTCTAGACTGAAACCGCACAAATATTGACTGGTTAATGGCTCTCTAGAAAATGGAAAATAGGCTGTGAGTATTGGTAACGTAGAATGAACTTGGAGAATTGTCAACAATGCTACGCCGCAAGAGTCCAACCTGGGGCTCTAAATCCTCTTTGACTTAATTTCATTCTACTAAGGGTCACTGCTGGTCATTTCTGTAAAACGATAACTTAACCATAACGTAGACGTATCATAATACGTCTCAGCTATTTCGGACATTCCCAAAACACTGATTGCAAATTAAGTTATCAGTACTTGAAAAAATTATGGAAACCTTTGAGACCTTCGCGCTTCTAATAAATGCAGGTAAAACTGGGATCACATTCGTCTGGACGCTGCAGAGATTGGCTCAGACGTAAGCAGCCCAGTGTGTAGTTTATTGGTGCGGTTGTTTCTTTCAGTCGAATTTTTCGGCCTAAATTTTCAGTGACGTCTTTCGGCCCACATGAATTGATTCCTCAGTTTTATGTTATCATGGCATCACTATTCCGCCTCAAGGTTCTCGCGTCGAGGGGATGTGAGGGTCCGATACTTATGTATAAAATGGTGCTTGTTCCTTTGTTTTATTTTGGCATTACAGTTTAAAACTGCGACGTTTTGTATAAAAAGGTAATTTCATAGAGACTTTGCTGCCGATGCTTTTTTCAAGTCCTTAGCTTTAATGATATGTAACGGTTCATTTGCTGTGTACCTAAAATGTTTAAAAAATGCTTGGGCATTTCAGTTTCGTCCCGTACGAAGTTACACAGTATTAAGTGAATAAATTCATAAAAGTCATTGAGAAGGCGTTGACGAAACTAATAACTTAGTAAGTTGATTTACATTGTATCAGTTCTCTTCGACGACTGGTTACGGTACACGTGTAAACAAAATGGTTTCTACGGCCTAACATAGATGGTACTCGTTAATATAAGCTGCACCGGTACCGATATTTATTTTAAGCCATATTCTACATTTCTATTGTACTGATAAACACGCTGATAGCATATATTACTTTGAGGGTCTAAACAAAGCACCACTCCTGTGTTCTCGCTTCGAACCGCTTATTTCCTATTAGAAATTTAGATCGCTAAGGACAGGACTCTAGTAAGACTTCTTGTCACCTATTTGCATGCTATCGAGATGTCAAATTCCATCTGTTTTAAATGGACCCGGCTTCATGTTCAAAATATGGAGTAACTGCTTTTTCAAATGTACGCTTTTAGCGGGCACAAGATGCCGTGCTGAGCGGTAACCTTGTAGATGTCAAGAATAATCATTGGTTTTACTAATGTTCATTTGATTCTATCCGCTGTTTTACGACCGAGGGACCTTTGTTAATCCAAATTTCTTCTCTAGAGGGTCGATCTAGAAAATGTTAGCATGTTTTGGAATGAGATATTTTCTTACTTCAAGTTCAATTGACGGGTAAATTCCCGTCTGCTGAAGCCTTTTCCCTTTCCGTGCTCACCCGTGTCATTGCTATCGCCATCTACTCTTAGTATTTCGATGGTAATGATGGTCTTCCCTCGCCGCGTCACCAGCGCAAACGTGCGCGTGAGGCGCTCGGTCAGTTGGCTGGTAGAGCTGAAGTGATTTCGGCGCGTCAATAAAGCCAGCAGACTCTTAAGGATAAATCTTATACCGCGCTCGTTTTAACTGACAAAAAACCGTCTCAGCACCGAAAATCAAGCGTGCTAGTTGGCCCACTTCTAGTGAATAGCGCACAAACATTTTGTTGATTGTCGTTTCATGCAGTGTACGTGACAGGGTGAAGTTTGGAGTGACCGTATGCTTAGAAATAGCCAAGGATTACTCCCAACGAACCCAGTGGAACACAGTGTAAAGAACTCTTCTTCGAACAGAATATACACGGGAAATTCACACCTATTTCCTTTCCTCTCAAGTTACTGTGAGTAGATTCAAATAAATGTTAGATAACGTTAACACTAGGTGAATTAAGTTTAGCGTGCGGCCGATTTGCTCGCATTTGACGTATGATCGCAATATAGTCGTCGGATGAAGAATAAAAATATTAAAAACCAATTGACACTTAAGACAGAGCAGAAGCATACGCCATACATTTGCGGGTAGATCCCCACAGTCACTGATAAATGAAGAATAAATAAGCGGAATGACATTTGTTCATTGTATAAATTCAGTTCCTCGAATCTGTTTTTTACGACTTACAAGGTTGACACACAGCAAATATAAAAACAAAGTAGTAAGGCTTCCTATTACTCCGCCTTGGAATCTTGCATATATTACATAATGTGATTGCTATAAGTGTTGAACTGATTAAATACTAATTTTATATTTACTGTAGGTAAAAAAGAAACCGGCGGATATTCAATCTAACATTGTGCAGAAATTTTTTTTGACAAACATATGGCATCTCTACTTGATTCTGAAAAGCGTGGTCACAGTTTAAGTTTATACGTCTAGTGTTCACTATTATCCATCTTTGGATTTAGTCAATTATTATCATCTATTATTATATGATGAATTATTGACGAAGTGTAACCTCCATTAAGGCAACCTCGACTATAGCTAATGAAGGTAAACATCCTGGAACAGACAAAAAATATTGAAAACTAATTACAAATATACAGGCGGAGAACCATGCAGATCGGTCGACATAAAAACACAGTTTATTAGGGTAAGCAGATTATCGCAGGATGCCATCAAAAAGATGTCTACTGAGAAAACCTACGGAGTGCCACATGTACTATGATGATAGAAAATTAGTCAGTTTCCTTGTTTTCGAAATATTCGCCGGTAAACTACCCAAAAGCTTGAGTGAAAGTGTGGCAATATATGGCACGTTAACTATTAGGACGATGAATACCATACTATATGACGTGCTGCAGCACGAGAGTAAACTCAACAGACAAAATGTATGATATTGCGAGCAGTCGCAGTGAGCTACATTAGGATTAATTTGTAGCATTAATGCAATTAAGTACAAAAAGAGTACGAACGCAACAAACTCGTTAAGTGGGCTCATTCTAAACATATTTCTGACGCGTATCTGCGGTTGAGATCTTGTATTCTATTATTCAATACGCCGGTGTCAAGTGGGACTTCCAATTTCAAAATCATTAGGATAATTTAGGTCACATATACTGCATTCAATTATTTATATTTTTCGCCCGTACTAAATAAGCCATTAGCGTAAACTCGAGAGTTTCCCACACGCAGTAGACCCCACGGAAGTACTTTCTGAAACCATGTGGACTGAACTCGCATGTCAGAGCAACAATCGAATCAAGTGATTTGGCTATTTGCGTCCACGTATGAACCAAAAAAGACATGTGGTTGCACGGATTCGACTGCCGCAAATCTACTTATGGAGTCCCGAAGTCGAATGTTGACTGTCAGTCCTGTAATCAGTTCTGAAAATTGAGGTTGGTGGAACATTGCAACGAGACACGCGAAAGTGATTATATAATCTAACTACGAAGTACAAGAGTAACAAGAAGGTGCATTGAGCACAAGCGATTTGAGATGAACTGAGGAAAAGTTATGAAATGGTAAGGGTAAATACCCTAAGTAAACACTAAGACGTGCTTTGCAAGGGCTTAAGAGATAGTGAATGAATACATGAAAGGGAAGTATGTTAATGAAAAACCTTATCCGACAACTGAAGGCCGGTGGTCCACTATTAGACCTTAATAAGACACCAGAAAAATTCACAAAAACCCAACTAACTAGATACTGTCAAAGCAACGAACAGCTCAACTCAAAACCATTTGGATTTCACGGAAAAAATCATCAAGCTGGTACTTGTTCGAGATAGAAATATAGACAGAAAGAAGTGATCAGCCAATCTGTAAAACTATGACATATGTTTGACAGACTTGACTACCAACAGCTGCTTTCCCAAGCTTAGCTCGTGAAAGATGATGGATAAAAACACCGACTTGAAAAGTCTTATTCTTGGAAAGTCGGAATTTTTCAGAATGACTGACATCAAGGTAAACCATATAAACCTAAAGGGCTGATCATGAGGCAGCTTGTAGTGTCCACAGTAGCACTTCTTTGCATTACTTCGTAAGACGGAGCCCATAAATGTAAATGCTCAAGGACGGGAAGCGAACCTGTACACCACGTATTTTCTCTGGTCGCAAGACATACGTCAATGCATCAAATTACCGAGTTCGACAAAACCAACCTGCTGTAGTAGCCTAAAAAAGCCATTGGCCTCACATGCTTTTTTAACTTGGCTAGTGATGCTATGGGTCGTACTTGTGGTTGGACCACTCGTATACGTAGAAGACCTGAAAATTTAATTATTCGTTTTATTTGGTTAGGCGAGACTTCTACCAAGCGGGCGAGCCTTGAAAAAAGCTCTGTCAGCTACCCAAGTCATTCAAGGCGATATTGAAAACAACATGCCCGTCATATCTTGGAGTATAACATAAAAACCTGATCATATTTTGCCTCAATCTCTATTTAATTTTCCATTCGTCTTTAAACAAATACCGCGCTATCTCTTAGAATAAGCAGTTTTATAGTGCAGGATTAATATATGGCTAAAATCTATTTATATATGGGACTTTTTAATTGGTTAACACTGATAATATGTCCGACAGCAACGCACGAGAGTAACTGATGACGTAAGGATACTATAGCTAAACCAAAATTGCAATCGTTGTACAGGTATGAAATCGGTTCCACGATGAGCATTACGAAGAGCAGTCATAAAAGTCTACGTAGCGTCTGTGTACAAAATGTGAGTGAAAATAAATATTAAAGGCAAGAAAATTGTGCAAAATATAATACACCCAATATTTTCTATGCCTCGAGAAAAGTGATAAATTTGTTTTTAATCCGGTATAAATATACCCGTACCGTCAGTGCCTGATATACACGCTAAGAATGTGCAATCACATTATAACTAATATTTTAGCAGCATTGTTGTAAAATAACTTGTAGGTAGATAGACTGATTGTGGACAAATTAGCCCTAAAGATATTATCGAAGATATAACCTGAAGATATTACTGCTGAAAGCGCAAATAACAGATATTTTTATTCAGAATAATAATAACGAAATAGCCTATAGTAATACAACCGAAAGCCTTATCGCGGACTATCTTACAGCAATTATCTCAATCGACTATTCACCATGTTCAGTCTTTTAGAATCAGTGTATCTTAGGATAGGTTTTCGAAATACTGTACAAGAGTAGACGCTTTCAGCGGGTGCTTGTAATATGTATCCTTGTATATGTGGAGCACATACACGCACAAGATGTTTTAGGAAACGGGTTGCACAGACGGCAGCGAGACAAAAGCTGATCAAATGTATTCCACTAATTAAAAACCAAAAGAGTCGTTTAAGGCATCCTTGGTAACTACTGCTCTCAGTTTAGGCGATTATGACTCCGTTGGGTGTACACGATTAATTTAAGATCTGTATGTACACATATGAAGCAAAAAGAAAAGCGACGAATATTCTTACTATTATCGAAGAAGAACGAAAAGTAACTCTCTATGATGAGTACATGCAGCGCAAACATTTTTTTAGTGATGGAGCGCTGCGCTATATTAATCGCATCAGTAATTTTCGTTTAAAGAAATGTTGGTGATGGGTGTTAGGGTGGCGGCCATTGCCCGTTTGCGCTGGCGGTGTTTATTTGCTGTTAATTCTTCTGCAAGTTAGTACAAAACCAAACCTCTCTTGCTGAATGTTGGAATCACAAGGAGGTACGTCCGTTAAATAATAGACAACGACCAATAACTTTTTACTGTGTTCATATATTACGAATCAATGAACATTTTACGCTGAGCTTATGTGAACATGAACGATACTGACCATACGATAATGCTTATTTAAATTTCTTCGCTCACCCTGATATTCATTAAGTAGTATGGCTAAAATTTGATATTTTATATCGGTGCATTGAAAATACCCAACTGCAAACTCAAAGACAATGAACCGTACAGCATATTGCCTAGCTTATGACAGAAGGATGACTAAAACCGAAATTAAAAATTAGTTTAATGCATGAAATACACCGGTTGGTAAGTGTGTGTCGCAGAGTAATAGACATATTGATTTGTTCAAACCAAACAAACATCAGCGGTTCAATTTGGTCGATTATGTTCAACAGCTCAAGAGCTGCGGATCCCATCCTGCGTTCGAGCAGCAGGAGTGAGGAGATGCATTGCGCTCAACTGAGAATGCCAATATAGCTTAAATAAGATAGCTTTGGTCAATTATGACATTAAATAGAATTTCTGCTCGAAAGATACTTAAGTACGAGCTTACATACAAATATTTACTAAAGGCGACTACATGCATGCCAGAGCTAGAGTGTGCTCTTGTACAAAAAAAGCAAACTTTGTAAATTAGTTGGCTTTATATAGTCCTATCTCAAAAATTTAATGAAAGCCGCAACAAAAAATCTTTAGAACAAGAATACCTCTATCTATTCCGATGGTCTCTAGGAGAAAAAATTTCGAATAACCACCTGAATCTTCAACATTCAAAAAACAAAACAATACAATTCAAACCATATATAACACAGTTTACACAGATGGCTGATTATCTGAATCTCAAATATCAGAATAACAAAGACAGATATGATTGGATTATCACTTAGAACCTATGTTATTAGGAGATCAAATTTCATAATAACCAAATTAAGCTAAAAAAAGAAACTCGCACGCTTACAATAGAACGTCAGAATTATATAATCAGATAACATATTGAAAAGTTTGGTAACATTATTAAAAGCTACAAAAGTACTAATATTGGTGTTCTTATTGATTCGTGACGATTCTCATCGACCATTGATTTTTCAAATATTACTGGCCACAATTAAGAACCTTGAATAGGAAGAACAAAAATGGGGGTCAATTTTTCATTTCCTCTTAATTGAACGTAGATGATCCGTTCTCTGTGTTAGATAAATAAAGAGCGTATTTACTTAATATGATGCTCTGATATAGAGATAGCAGCGGCCCAAGCTAAAACGGTTTGGCTTTCGGTACAATGTAATAGTGGAGAGCCGTTTATTACTAGAAAATATAGATACCCTTCCGTACAGAACAAAGAATTACTAAATGGCGACTCTCTATAGCTTATTATAAATAGGAGATATTAGCATCAACAAATTAACAATACTGAGACCCAAGAATTTTTTGCAATTTCAAAAGTGTCCCGAATGAAATACAACCCAATGGAGCAACCTATAGATCATTCAGTGCTGGAATTGCTCTACAGCGACCTCACTGACTCCCTATTCAACATTAAATATTATTCTAAAGTGCTACAAAAGAACAAAAATTGCAGTGTCTCTCACAAGTCATCAACCACGTAGTGCATGCTGTACGTAGTGGCAATGCAGAGAAGCGTCGACAAATACGACAAAATAATAGCACCGACACTGAACAGTTTTACCACTAATTTGATGTAATTTGCATTCGAAGAAATATGCTCTTTATGGCAAAAGTACTTGAACTGAAATTGATTCCAATATCATGCACACCTGATATCATCAATGTACGCGAGGCGAATTATCATATGAAGTGCAGAACCTAGAGATTGGTATTTTTATTTTTTTTTGCTAATTTCAGCCTTGTCAGCAGTAAAAAATCTTGTAAAATAATAATTTCATTCTACAGTAATGGAAATAAGTCTGCAAGTGATCCATTATTGTTTAATCCTTTAAGTAAAATAAATACTAGAAATAAGCATCATGAAATATTACTTTAAATAGCCTAAATAGGGTGTAGACATATCATAATCAATAGATTAGGACGGTTGAGAAATAAATCACAAATAAAAACTGATGATGTCTCTATAATGATGTATATTAGAAACGATAGATAAGGAAGTCCGCCAAAAATGATAATTGTACTGATGACTACGTGGGTATCAGCTATATTATATCAAAACAAAACAGTCTTATAGATAGAAAGTGCAAAATTACGGCAGGCAGGCGTAAATATTAAACGAAACATTCTTAAATGGTTGCATCAAGCCAGCTATCTGAAATTATTCATTTTTGTAATCAAACAATTATATAAGGTATACTAAACGTGCCTGACAAGTTAAGAAAATACATGATTCCAAGCATTTCGCTTATAAGAAATTAGTCATTAAATATAGTCTAGATGTAGCTGTTTCATGGTTAATGGAAATTCTGGATAATATTGGTATTTGAGTTTGACGAAAAACAATATGACATTCTACCGTAATGATCGTTTTTGACAATATTTAGAGGAGTTATTGAAATTTAAATAATACCGTATCGCGTATCTGTTATTAATATTATGTATTCTATGTCTTTATTATTCGTATCTTTAATAAGTGCAGCCTTAAAGATTCGTTTGATGAGCTACATTCTTTACCATTTTGTATGCACAGAGCAAACGGTTTTACAAGACTATGCAGAAAGGTCCTGCATAGAGTTGTAAGGCTCTATGTTCTTACCCAATCCGCAAAAAATAGTATATTGATAGGTTATCAAGGTGCAGAACTTGCAAGTAACACGGGACACCGTAAATGATATTCATTAATTCATGAGCCGAGTAAAATTGGAGCTGCAATGTCTCATATTTCTTCAAAACATCATATTTTATACTTGTGGGTTTCCCGGAGACTGGATAAAGACTGTTTTCACTGCTCTTAATTATTAAATACCAAATAAATTTAATCTAGGTGATAAAAATGATCATACTGCACTGTCTAAATATTATAACTTTACAATCTTGATTTCGAGCACCTAAATTATAGCTAAAATCAGGAATCGGTGAAACGCATAGTTAAAAGCTCTACTGCTAAGTGAGACGGTTACCATCACTGTACATCAAACAAATAAACAGTGCGATCAATGCGAGTTATTATCATGTCCTATAACTTGAAATTATTATCATTTTATCTAAGGCTCTCCCTAATTCTGGAAAACTATGCGTTATCGCAATATTCATGCTGATAATCAAGTGGCTCGCACACATCTGTATATTTGATCGCTCTTTAATGTTGGTAGCGCGGAAGCTCTATAATGGCCATTAGTGCCAGTGCACACGGATAACATCAACTCTAGCCCCTGTGGCAACCCGCAATGACGGGCAGTCCGTCGGGCAAATGAAAAGACCCAATCAACATAAACGTAGGAGTGGGTTCACAAATAGATGCTAGAAAAGACGAAGTTCCAGTTGTCGACATCGATGCCACGCTGTTCTACCTCTATCTGCTCCTACGCTACTGACAAGCCGTAGCATTAAGTGACTCCACGTAACATGTAAACGTAAGCTATTCCACAGTGATAACTGTAGTAACATTAGCAAGCAGCCTTGATTACAGTGTATACAAGCGATCGGACTAAGGCTGCAATATCGTTATTTAGCGGCACAGCCGTAGTGTAATAGAGCCACATATTTAAACGATGTGCGTTCCCTGCAGCCCAAACGAATTAAGTTTGCCGGTGACTAACGGTGGGAAACACTGGTGTCGCTTTTCTCGAATCCGATCTTCCCACTTTATTAACAGTTAATTTCTTAACGCCTAAAAAACTAAAAAATGCTAATGCTAAAAATTTAGGCTTTTTTTATAAGTTGAACCCAACGTGATGTATATGATGATTTGCATTTCCAGCAAAGACAAGCTTTTATGTTTTTACATGCTGTATAGTATATAGTATGAAGCAATGTGTAGGTATAATGAGCAGCGAAAAAAACTATTCAGTAAAATGGATTTGAGAATAGGGCAATCAACTTGAATCAGAAAATAGTAGCAGACTAGGAACCACGAAAATACTTGCACGACGATTTATTCGCTTCTATTAAAATGTTATAGCTTCACTGCTCCAAAATAACTCCATTTCATGCCTATAGCATACTGTAAAATAGTTCGCACATATTTCAGACAAAGGGTGCAATATTTCTGCAGGAGAACCATGAATATATATTGTGCTGCTATTATTCATTCACTTTTTTTTACAAAAGAATTGAAGGGTACCTTTGGGATTGCATCCAAGACCTGACGATTGACCAACCGCGGCTCTGCCCACCCCATAATAGCAGTCAGAATCTGTGACATTGAATGTAATGTAAGTAATTCGTTTACTTCAATGTATCAAAATTTTGGATGAATTCACGCCAGTTACGGACGTATCAATAATACAGTTCCTAAAATTTTAAGAAAAATAAAGTGTCTATAATTTTCCCTGAAATTCCATCCCTTGTGTTTTACATATAATACATTGTAAGAGTCTTCTATTTCTGCGCTGAATGTTAGAATCAGTACACGTTGCAGTTCAGATGACATTTTAACATTAAGACTGGATTGAGTTGCTAATCGTAGTTAAGGCAAGAAAAGCCAAAAGCTAAACTAGAAATAATGTCACTTCAATTCTCTCCTACTGAACGCACAAAAACGATTGAGAAATTGTTATTTTATTCGATGGCCATTTTTTACTTTATAACATATAGGCCACCACGCTTCGGTGTCTTTCTTGACTAATTCCTATATTCGCGTTGCTCGCGAAAAACAAACATGAACCGTAATGTAGTACAATAATGATGATACATGTATATGCAGTTGTCGAGTCTTTTTCAAATATGTAGCGTCGAGGGAAACTCAAGTTGGCGGAGAGATGCAAACATTGCGTCTAAAAGAAAGCCGTTTTTGAAACACGATATGGGATGGTGCGAATTCGTATGATAACGCATTTTCTCTCTCTATATATATATATACCTTGTACGTGCACCTTGTAAGAAACGACACGTCATCCCCTTGGCAGCGAATGTTAGTTAAGGCTATTGTGAATGCGAAACATTGTGAGTACAGAATTTCGATACGTTGAACCTATATCAAAATCAGTGAGAAGTGCCGCGCTAGTTAATGCTACTCGAGCTCAGTGGCTTGGTGCATTCGTTTGCGCCTTGCGACTGGAAGTAGGTGCACAGGTTCGATTCCCGCCGGTGCACATTTACATTTATATGGGGTCCGTCTTACGAAGTTAGGTGCACGGGTTCGATCCCCGCCGGTGCACATTTACATTTATATGGGGTCCGTCTTACGAAGTACTGCAAAGACTGCTACCGTGGACGTTAAATACTGGCTGATGGTATGCTTTAAAAAAATATATAGTTAATGGTAACTCTTCTAGATCTTAAAAGCAAGTACCCTAATAGGACTTATCGTTGGCTGGATTCAATTCAGACATTTTGGTAATTCAACGTAAAGGATCTTAGTTTTTAGATATCTTTTCTGCTAAAGTTGTATCTATTATTATCATTATTGTGTAAATGAAATGAAGTTCTAAGAATCTAATATTATTCAAATATATATATATATATATATTATTCACGTGGTACCAAAGCTAACAGATAAATCGTTATTGAATGCTACATCGCCTTTAAAATTCCATAATTTTTTATCAAGTCTCATTGTTGCGGCAGACTGGCTTGGCTGCTCCCTAAACAACCTGAGTGAAGTTTGAAAAATCAAAAGATAAGACACAGTTAATTTTTAAGATCGTACTAAACTAAATTGTATGTTGGAAAAGATCCTAGGATCATTATGTGTCAATCTTCCTTCTATTTCTAAGCAATGTAATATCTCGATGGAACAATCATATTAAAAATCCAAGGCTTCCAGAACGACAACTTTTGGGTTAAATTCGCGTTTCTTATCGTGAAAGTGCCAGAGTAGCATTACAAATTAGTGTTAAGTTTTTTAAAAAAATCAATGTTAAAGTGTCAAGTTTCGTTAAAGCCACATTTCACGTCCAAACAATGGAGAATTCAGTAAGAGTGCAATTCACGATTTTACTCTTATTGTTTGGTTATTTGAACGTATACAATCGTACACGTTTAGGTAGTGTATCATCAAGGCTTGCTTGCCTGTTTATTGTTAGTGATGATATTGATGCTGTTGCATCTCTTTTATCATTAACTATTACTAGCAAGCAAACCGTCGACAATTAATCGGTGTTTTACGCCAATTTACAACATTACGTATATTGCGGCGGGTAATGCAAAAATTTGGATATATGTGCAGAGGGGTAATCAAATGCTACTAAACGCTTGTAACTGCAATTTTTGTATAGAGATGAGCAGATTTTACACAGAAGCGAAAAGTCTTCACAATATCGCTATAGATACACTAAGTCTTGGTGCTTATGAAGATCCAACATTTTTAGAGGATGATCACGACATATATTAATTTGGGTATGAACTTTTGCCATATTGCTTGTAAATGTAGCTACTGATGACCATTTTTGACAAATTTGTGTAATTTTATGGACAGTTGGTTCTCTATTCATAAATAATTAATATACATCAGCTGAGGGAAATTAATGACCCGTAATTAGGGTCACTTACACATATGCCTGTATGCACATATATGTAGCCATAAGTGTCTGCACAAACATTCTATATATTTACACACAACTAGACACAGCAACAGAACAATATTGTATTAGAAGCTGGCTACGCAATCCTTGTCGAGATGAGCGCTTGTTTCTCCACGCTTATTCATTTTGGTAAATTTGCCACATAGTAGCTCTCCATCGCTTTGACGTATGTATATAGGAACACATGGACACATTTAAAAATCCGACACTGTAGAAAACATAATATACATTCGTTTCCTAATTCGAATAGAAGCAAATAGTCGGAAGTTGCGATACCACTAAAAAAGCAAACGCCCTTTACGTGGAATGAAATTTTCTATGTATTTCGCGTTTCAAGACATAGCTCTGTATGAATGAATCTACCTTTTGCCTCAATAGGAGCACTGTGTGCACTATGGAGTAGGGAGGTGACCTACCGTTGTTAATTATTTCTTGTTTTGTAATCGTAAAGTCAAAAGAAAGAGAAGTATATCCATTTTGGCACAAGTGCCGAAAACGTGCTCCTTGATAGAAGAGATTTTCTGTACATCAAAAGTAAGTGGCTCCCGCATGGCTGTCAATAAATAATGTTACATTTTTATTTCAAAAGGCGTTTACAACGCACAGACGGCCAAGAAAACGAAACTACTTGTCAACGTTATTATTATTGCGTTGTAAATTTGAAGAAGGATTAGCATTCGTACATATTCAACACGACGCCATATTTCAAACTAATGGAGCACAGCTGAAAATTGTGTATATTAGTTGTAATAGTAGTACTAGTAATAATCAATATAATAATAATAATAATAATAATTATTATTATTATTATTATTGTTATTATTATTATTATTATTATTATTAGTACGGATATTTCCTCATGTAGCATAAAAAGACAAACGATAATAGCGATCAAGTAATTTTCGCGCGAGATGTAAGTACGATCACGAATCGGTAGCCCCAATATTGCGATCTAAAAATTATCTTGAATTCAAAAACAGAGTGGATTTTTCTAGAGTAGTTGCCTCAACCTTCTAAAACATACGACTTTGATCTATCGGATTATCATCTTTACCGTTTTTTCAAAATTCTTTTAGTTGAAAAAGTTCGTAAAATACTGATAGTATCGAGCTCTACCTCTAACATTTTAGTAGAGGAAAACCTAAGACATCAAAATTTTCTTATAGGGAAGCATTCTCTATCCGTGAAATAAAAATTTTATTTGGTATTTCAATTAAAAAACAGAGACTGTACTGAAATGAGATTGAGTTTTGTCTTTGTAAGGAATGACGTTGACAGGAGGTCACCATTTATCTTTGATTTCGCTAGTCTTTTAATATAGGGGCCGTCGACCACTGTAGGTAACAGAAAACCAAGATCTCCAGTTACAGTATTTCATGTTAGTTGGTTCTACCTTTATCACATGGACAAGCTGCCTGCGTTGCCTTGTAGCAACATTTTATGAGAATTTGAATTATTTTGCGGTACAAAAGATTTGTTACTCCTTAGGATACGTCAAGCCAGGAGCTATCTAGATAACACAAATCTAAGCTCAGTTGATTCGTTTTCTACTTCAAAGAACGATCTCAACCAGTTAAGACTCACAGTACGCATACTTAAATTTTGATGTGCGAGTCCATCCAAAAACGCTTCTTCGTCAAGACACACTCAACGATATGACTCTTTGAAGTACAATTGAGATTTTGTATCGTACTCTAATTATCCTCTTAACTTATCAACTGTACAAGTATGCACAATGCAACTAAGCGAATAATATAAAATAGCTAAGAATAGCAAGTACACAACATCTCTGCACTTGAATGATTATGGTAAAGATACTATAAGCCTAGTGATATCACTAATTATAATAGCTCAAAAGAATAGTAGAAAAAAGTCCGCTGCTAGTGTCGTATACTTATTTATTTGCGTTGAAGCTGGATAGAAAAACAATCGATTTCTCGGTAATTGGCAGTCAGCTTAAACGATCATTTTTTGTTAACCGTAACAATAGTAAAAAACAATCCCATGAACTGTATCAACATTACTGGACAGTGCAGGTGTGAGTCCTAGATGTACCAAAAAATTGCAATACGCACTTGAGGGCTGCAGCGAATAACGAAATTGAAGTGAGATTTCATATTCCTTTCAATAATTGAATTTTCGTCGTCTCAGCTTTTCTAGCAAGTGTAGGCATACGCCTGCAAATTGTAAAGCCTGTAAAGCGAAATACAGGATTCTTTAAAGAATAAAATTGGCGAAATATTCTGTTGATTTTTTTTATAAATTAAAAAAGTAGGGCAGTATTTCCGATTAGATGTTCGTTGTAAGTAGCGTAATTTGTCAGTGCCATGCTACTACGCGACAGATAATCTATTCCTTAAATGTAATTCAGCGGAAGTATAACTTTCTTATAACTTGAGACTTCGCCACTACTATGAAATTATTATTATACATAAATTTTGTATGTCTATTTTACTCCCAATCTGGGTCGCAGGTAGGACTCAAAATGATACTTATGTCGCATGTAGCAGGACCACTTCTCATACGACGGACTTAGTTTGTCGGTTCTACTTCGTTTAGCTTGGACGTCTCTTCGAATTATTGAAAGAGGGAGGCAGCGCGGTCCTTTTTGTTGCATTATAATATCATTTTGATGATTGCAGTACGAGCTGTAGGAGAAAAGAGATTGATCTCTTGAAACTTTAAACAAACTGAACTTTGAATTATATTCTTCCAGGGGAGATTGTCGCGTTCTAGACACTACCGCGAGGCTCCGTTTGGTGAGTTCTCAAAAGTCATCTGGATTTTTCGAACAGAAGCCTAACTTATACCTTTATAGGTGTGCGTGTGGTCATGAAACACGTTTTAATGTAGTAATGTATGCCTAATAGTAATATATGTAGATTATTAATGTATGCATGCAGTACATGTATGCATTAGCTCTCGATTACTTTTCATTTATGTCAATGGACTAACGTTGGCACTAAGACTAATAAAAAAACCTTAATTACTCCTATAACTTCTGTAGACGAGTGTGTCTCAAATAGAAGTATTGGTCTAATCGTTGTGTGGCAAATCGTGGATATAGTCAAATTAAAAGAGCTCGCAAAGTATATATAAAAATGTATATGTCCACCACAACTATAATTCGGTGTGTGCCTGTCGTCCTACAGCAAATCTAAAGATGATTCGCGGTTTAGAGTTGTCAGTTTGAATCTGGTAATGCGATTGCACTATAGACAACTAATTCTTCTTTGAGAGCACCTCTTGAAACACGCACCGTGAATGTATGTGATACTTTCTGTACTGGTCATAATATTGTGTGGGAGGGAGTCAGTGATCACATTTGTTTAAATCCTTATTTACCTTTTGTTTATTCAGTTTGTTCGAAAGTAACTTATGGTTGTTTCATTCAGAATGTTCATCTATACGTTTCGCTGCGCAGTTAGCCCCAAAAGGCTTAAATAACATCAGAATGCTAGATTGATCACCTAATAAATGAATGCTTATTCAATCAATGATTTAGTATCGGCGGTATTCCAGAGAAGCTTACCTTAGAAACTCTAGTGAAGAAGCGGGGTTGTTTACAAAACAACAGACGCCCTTAACTAAGAGCCTTAGTCCAGACACGGAAGCAAAAAAGCAGCAAATTGGCTATGAGCAAGCTTTATGTGGTTACGAACCTAATACGATTCTGGTCAAGATAATTCAAATCGGTTAGAGACCTTTGGTTTCGGCTTGGAAAGGGTTGTCAATGTATGTTTCTTTTTAGCAAGAGATGTTCTAGAAAACTAATGTGTTGTCGATTAACCCAGGTATCACGTTGGAGATACCTATATATGTTTACGACTGACTACCAATTAGCATTTCACGTCCGAGGAAGTGTTTATTACATTACTTCATGAGACACACCCCATAAATAGAAATGCACAACGGCGGAGAACGAATGCATCTACGTGTTTCATCCGGTTGCAATGCACATGCGAATGCACCAAGCCACCGAGCTCGACATGTTAGAAATATCTGCAGACAACTTAGGTAAGACATTACACAATATATTAGTTTTGTTTTAAATTTTGTGCAAATTTATAGTTTTGTATATGCATTTTACTATTGACCGCAATCCCCTGAACAATGACAGAATATAAGTAGTCCAAATGGGTAGTTATTCCAATTCGTTGACACTAAAGGGCATCTAAAATAAAAGTCAATCATAAAGTGATTATAAACAGCAAAACATTACGATCAGGTTCGGATCGTATTATGATGTATTATACCCTCTTTCAGGTACTCATCATGGAAAATTTTAAAGCTGCCGCTAGAGTGCTTTCCGGTGGTCAAATTTACAATCCGCTTCACCAAATTCCATTATTACGACTCATCACCACTTAGAATCGTATCCATGTCATGAAAGAAATTATTTTGCTTGGGATGTAATTATATAATCAGTTCAGTATAAAGCAGACTCATTCCTTAATTTCAATTAATAAATTTATGAGCTGCGAGAATAATAATAACCTATCATGCCATATTATTGTACCGCTTGCTGTCAATGTAGTGTTTAGGGTGTGCAAAATGTCCAGAGAACATGATACGTTGATGAACAAATGACTCGCGTAACGTGTTCAGTAATTACGTACACGCCATAGGAGAATTATTAGTTGCGACTGTGCCCCAATGTGTTTGAGCCTGTTTTAAAATTCTGGAAGTATCCATGTAATTCCTCTGTTTGTAATACCAGGAGAAATTTGCTGTCTCTGTTATAATATACTCGTGTAATCAATCGTTAATAAAATCAATCGCTAATGGTTGCTTGCTTAAGTTGCAACCAAAAAGCGGCCTGTTTTCAAAAC
>MNPL01014861.1:2420-26013 GCA_002081605.1 Tropilaelaps mercedesae | reverse complement strand
TATATATATATATATATATAGTTTGTTAATCATTTATTTTTTAAATACAATATACAGTATATTTTTTCTAACCTCACTCACACGTCTGATTCTGCTATAAGCAACTGGCTAACCCATTGTGAGATTTTTCCATGGCACGTTTGACAGCTTCTCCATATAAGTATCTTAATATCAACGATAAATCCTGTTTTCTTAATTTTTATTTTGAAGAAGCCCCATAATTTCACATTTATCTTACCCTCGGTGTTATCATCACTTACAATTTTTATTATTATATCGTTTGCTTTTATTATCTTTTTGCTCACTTCAGCTAAACCAACTTCAACGACTGTACGTAAGAGCTGTACGTAAGATCGGATCTTTGACTTTCGGTCTACAGTGCATCTTCACACTTTCGGAGATTCTAATCATCACTACAAGGCTTTATTGGACACACAAACTTTGATGGTTAATCAAAATCTCTTCCATAAACATAATGCTATCGGGAATACCACGACCCTGTACTGCCGTTCTTAGTTCCTTTCCCGTTTACCTTAATTAGCTGTTTGGTAGGCTTGACAAAACAATAACCTCAAAAAAAGCCAAATTTTGTGGACTGAAGCTTATTGATCGGTATACAACAAAACATTACGTTTTTACCTATATCTTTCGAAGTATCACCTTCACTATTGGTGGATATCAATCAGCGTAGTCAGTGGGGTAACTGTATTTGTTCGATATAAAATATCAATTATTGCACACCCTTGTTTTTACATTTTCAGTTCATCAATGCTAACGACGGTTTCACGGCAAACCTAACTTCGTCCTATAAACGATTTCCGTTGCTTTGCTTCGCACCTAGCTAAATCATCTCTCAAAAATCGTTTTATTGAACTACCCTTCTCTACGTTTTTGGTGGCCTTAGATATTCAATTCTTTTGTTTTAAGTCATGAAAATCCTTATTTTTCCAGATGATCGGTCTCAGGTTACACGAGCTAGTAAGAGTAAATTATCTGTCACTCTATCGAACCCTTTGTATACATACAAGATGTGAAAATGTCACCGCTTTGCCTCACTGTCGATTTCCGCCTGTTTCGTCGATGTGGGAAATACTCTCAATTTCGTTTTCACGTACTGCCCTCAGAGTTGTTAATAGAGTTCTCTATATAATTACCAATTGCACTCATACTAGGTCTTTGCTGAAGTGTTACCCTATATGAGCCATTAAGTTTGAATACGTTCCGTTAAACACCCTTGATGCGCTAGCTAGCCACTAAGTCACTTTGGCGCTATTACAACAGTACTCGATTTCACGTTGCCTGATCTACGGGGTGCGGAAGAGCTACCTGCACCACATGACCAAACTGAAGCTTGGTCTCACTAATCTTTTGTTTATCCTGTAACAATTTTCCGCCGAAAAACCATCGCTGATTGCTAGAATCCACACCTATAGTCGCCTGGAAATAAAAAAATATAAAAAAAGTTGAAGCCATATTGCTAGAAAATCGAAAATTTTAAGAATACAGTGGTGGTGTTGGAATTAATTTTAGCCCTTGTGCATGGTTGGAGCGACTACGCTTTTCTATACCTTTGAAGGTTGCTTGTGGATAAGAACGGCATGAAATTCCTGTAACAGTTTGCAATATAATATCATTCAATGGACAGTCACCTATTGAATACTTCTACTCACGAATAAAAAGCGAAACCGTCATACACTATCTCATTTGCATATTAGTGTCTTGAAGAAAACAACAGGAATTCTATGAAGACGTGTCTGCATAAAGTTGGGCTATGTTTGTGCTCGGATTTCTAACGAATTGAGTATGTCTCCAGCGAGTGCAAGCATATCCATTGCAAGGGTTTTACTAGCACAGCATGCATATAGACAGATTAATCCTACTCAGCCTGCTTAGCAGTAAATCCTCTGTCACGGTTCTTCGTAAAAGCACAGATTGTGGGTCCCACTCCGATATTAAACTCTGATTCGATTGGCACCCATTTATTGTTAAGATACTGAGGTCATCGAAACAATTCAGAATGTCAAAAAACAGTTATCCTGTAATTAGAAAAAAACTAAAAATTACTATTTTTAAAACTGTTTTAATGAATTCAGAAATTTGATTTGAGTTTTCTCTGACCTGTAGGGCGCCTAGAGTGAAACAATCGGGTTATGCCGAATTTGCTCGTCTAGTTGTATCGTTTGCCAGCTTGCAGCTCGCTCTCGTCGTTGGTGAACGAAATTGGCAGAAGTATGTGTACTGATAATACCAAGTAATAATTTCCAGGCCTTCCTTTACAAATCATTTGCTAGTTTTGAAAGTATTTTAATGTAGCAAGATCGCCCCTCTGTATATATTTACGCGCGTGAAAACCTGGCCATGTGTGCGCATGACCGACAACCCGACACATTCAGTGACACCGCAACAGTTACACTATACAACTACACTTGAAAAATTAATGAATACTAACAAATAGATTCGCAGAATAACGGTCGAACAACATAGTATCATAAAAAGACAAATAGCTTCAAACTAGAGACTCGTGTGTTATATTTTAACTTTTTATATACTTATACAACCCTATATAATCACACCTACGTAAATATTATAAATAAGAAGCACGTGAATGTTACAATAACGCAGTGAATTGAAAAGAAGATTCTGAAGCATTTGAAGGTAACGCAATGACATATATATGCCCACCCGAAAAGTAACATAATAAAACAACGTATTTTTAAAACATACTAGAAAATCATTATCCTAATTCATGTATTATAATTTGAAAGTTACCATAGTTAAAATGCTGGTCACGTTTGTTGGAATGGGTTGTGAATAACTAAAATGCACAGGGCATCTATATGACTGGTAGATTATATGTAAAGGGTTTTTTGAGCACCGTAGCTAATTAGGCAATTTTATGAATTTGATGTGTATTAAAAACGCACCTCACCTGAAACATATAATCGCATCGTATGCAACGAATAAAGTGCTAGATGTCAAAACGTCTCGCTTAACAACCGAAACTGACAGTAAACTCTATATGAAGCTTACTCTACGTTCAACTCAATCATTTTAAGCCCTACCTTTTCACATATTTTTCACTGAATAGCAACTACAACACTCTCTAGAGTTGTTAGTATCTTTAACAAAGGGGTTTAATGGTTAGAATGAACCTCATATTGAGTTTAATGTAAATTGCAGTTGGTATCTTAAACCATCACGACAGAACAGATTGCTTTATTAAGTCAAGGATCGATGGATTCTTGCAGCATATCAATTACCTGTCACATAAGAATTCACCAAGGCTGAATTGCTAGTGGACTGCTGTTTCAACACAAATGTAAGTGAAGGTGGCTCACAGTTCTCACAACTAACCTGAAGTCTGCGTTTGGCATGTAAAATCGTCTCCCCTGTTCGGAGCGCGAGTCTCATGTCGGGTCCTTGCGTTGAAGTGCGTACCTATAACCATTCGAGTAAATTAACACGAGATACCATTTCTTTTTCGGATCTTATCGATTATATTTATACACTTTCTAGTGGTTTTTTACTAGTACTAATCTTCGAGAGTCTTCTCCAAGATGGCATTACATTACCTTTACAATGAGTTCCTCTCCGCTAAGATACGGTTCACTTTCTGGTGATGGACTGTCACTCAAAGAACTTGACGTGTCTTCGACGAGGTTAATTGGAGAACATAGGCAATAAATTGGAAGCTGGTAGCGATTACCTATAGAATCATCATAATTACAGCGTACAAGAACATTTTAGAGCGAACTGATTATCATTATACCACGCGATCAGAAATGGTGGGAAAATAGGCAAGTAGGACAATTAATAAACCATTTCATATGGTTTACAATGCTCAAGTTTATTATTATTAATTGGTTCACTTTAGGAAATTGGTTTGTTTTATGAAAATTTTAATTGGACTCTGTTGCGGCAAAATGATGTCAATATTTTACCGGTATGATTATATGAATTAATTGGTGGCAGTCTATACATACATTTTTGATAAAACATACACCTAGATGAAAATATCCCTGAGAATAACAACTTTATAATGAATAACCGTAGCAGCGTTGTTGGGTCAAATTCACTTTATTTTTGCTTATCTCTTTATGTTTGCTCTCATTCATGTCTGTTTTATAATCTTCCTTTTTCATACAGAGTTTTGGCTGGCTGTCCTTACCGAGTTCATCATAACAGTCGAGCAACGTTCCACCTGGCAAGGAAATGTTCGCCCCATCAACGATCGCCTGAGCCAAAGCATAGTCTCCACCCTCCGCAGCCACCGAAGCCGCTCTTAGGGCATCCCAGATCTCACGGCGACCCTCGAAAGCTGGCGCCGTGTCCCAAAACTCTGCTCTTTGTGAGCGCAGCTGACCCTCGGTTATTGGTGCCTCGCTTTTCCACTTAAGCGGCTCGTTCCGTAGAGCCTGATTCTTGCCCATTGAGATTGCTGTTACATAAAGACCACACACGAAAACCGTCACGTGAAGACGCCAGTAAATACAACCGTAAGAGTAAAAATATATGACAACATTGTACACGCGTAAAACACATATTTTGTCAGAGTTTATATATAACATCCATATCAACATCCATATCCAATCAAGAAATTAACGATGCAATTTTTTTTAGCATGTTCTACATTTCGAATCCTATGAAGCTTTCCGCTTTGAAATCCTCACAGCGTATAGCTTTTGCTATTTACGATTTTGAATTAGTTCAGAACGATGCTGGACTTTACTCAGGAACACATCTGTTAGCTCGCTCATGGCAAGCCTCGACAAAATACGAGGATCTTCTTACTTCCCTTTAGAGAAGACCTATTTTAGGATATCATGCGTTACAAGAGTATTCTCTCAACATTTTCTATGTAGAAACAAGCGGGACAATATGACAGACACATTTATAGAAGACAGCTCCATCGTTTGGCCACCAGTCATATACGATAAAACTTTTTATCTATGTTTCTTAGAACTCGCGAACCACGCGATGTAGAATTCTAGCTTTGTAGGTAAGTGTCTGTGGAAAGACTAAGACTTTTGGAAATATAGTCGGCGCTGTGTCTTTTCAGCCCTTTTCGTGAATTTTTAATAAATTTGTGCAAAAATCATTCCAATTCAAGCTACCTAGTTGGATGTACACGTTGTAAATTATTCCAAATGCGCTCCGTTAATTCGAGTAAGTCCTTAAACCCAAGCAGAAATCTTGAAGCTAAAGTTGACTTTTAATTGTTTAACACCCGCACTACACAGATGTAGTAATTGTTGCACTAACCCTTGATTAATTAATTTTACTGCACTCATTACTTTTTGTAATTAACATGAGATAGACACTACACAGCTATATTTATGGGTGTACTTACCTGCCAATGCCCCTGGCTAAACAATATATGGAAAAAGCGATAAGTGCACTTCGACGGCAGGCGATGAAAGTCTCATGCATGGAAGAATCACAGTTTGTATTTGAAGCCATGTTTAGCCTTTTTCCGACAGCGTTCTTACCTGAATTAACTGTTCGACTATTCTGAAAATTATCCCCTATACCCAAGCAATATGTTTCTAAAGAAATTATTTCTAGAAAGCCACGGGCTGACGGAAGCCTCAACGAGCGTTCTTGCAGTTCCGTACCTCAACACGCTAGCTAGCGTAAGCTAAACAAGTGCCTAAACGGGTGCCTTCGATAAATTTTTAAAGGTATCTCAAAGGGGTCTCAAAATTGAGAGCATGCTGTCTATACATAAAGTAAAAAGAATTTATGTACTGTTGTGTTTAAGATCATTGCACATATGCTTTTCAATGGTAGTTGAAAGATGCACGATGTTTAAAGTACTAAGCGGAGCATTACGCTCTCATAGCGGGAACGAGAATCTATTCTGTTCAAGTCGAGCGTTTCTTCGGCCTTCGCAATGCGGCACAACGTACTATATATTTATTCTGGTGATCTATATATGTACACATGTATGTCTAGTTAATGGCAGACGCCACATTATGCCTTAACCCCAGGCAGCAAGGAGCCCCGCAGACAACACCGAAGTGCTGCTAACTCCGCGGAGCCGAAGAGACAATAGAGACTTCTCATCGATCTTGTTGATTTATGTATGTCTACCTCAAGTCCTTCGTGACTATCACTAAGGTTCTGCCAAAAATTGTATTATACGATTTAATTGCATCGCTGCTCTATTTAAAAATGAGTGCAAAATCTTGTATACATATGTGCTTATGCTCTTTTAAATATCGGGTTGAAAATATTCATATTAAAAGCAATTGAAATTAACACCAAATAGAACAACTTTGTTGGATCAGTTTTACATAAAAATAAGTAAAAGCACATCTGTCTTCCTACAACTCTTCAAAATAGTGTTTTACTTTTTACTCGCACTTTATGGGGATTAATGATATTTATATAATGCCCACGCGTTTTTATTACAAAAATAACATTGGAATGGTAAAGATGCCTTAACCAATCATTTTTGAGAGTACTTATGTGATTCTTCCGAGCAGAATTTTTCAGTTAAATCATTGATTGGAGATTCAACTTCAACGCCGACGAAAACACTAAACCCTTCCCAAACTTTAGCTAATCCGTACATTTACTGCCCAGCTTACGGCCCACATGATATGATGATATTTTATAATATACTACATTTCTGAGCACGACAACAGCATATGCCATTTTTCGTTTACTTTGTGTATAATGTCTCTTCCAAGAATGGTGCAACCAAATTTATCAAGTTTGCATGGTCTTGCTTTCATTTACAGGTCACATAAGTGCACACTAAGCCTACTTTCTAAAGTCTAGAATTTACAGTAAGTTTAGAGATTACATATTAGCGGTGGGTGGAATATAGAGCTGTATAATATTGTTGACCAGGTGTTCACTATGAAAGCAAGCACTTCATCAATGTGCGACACTGTAGGGCCTTATAAAACCAATATTAAAGTGCTCGTTGGATCAGGTCGGAAAATATGAACTAAAGCCCAAAGATACCAAATAAAAAATATATTGCAAGATTCCAATTGCTGAGTGATATGAGACGACCGAATTGTACTCTTTAGCTAACAAATTGCTTCAATACTAATGTAATAGAGTTGAGAATAGATTGCAACTGTGCCGAAACGTTAAAGTGACCCACACCGGCTGTAGTAGCATCGATTAATGCGGTGAATAGTGATATAGAATTCCAGATTAGGCCAAGGCTCTATGAAAATAGTAGCTTTGAAATAATGGAGCAAACTAAAAGGTATTTTTAAAGAATGAGCCGATATGGAATTAACAATTCCCGCTGTCCGCTATAAACGATGGACAAAGCTTCATGACCACGATCACGTATTTTTATTAGAGATGCCATTATACGCGATGGTCAATATTTAATCAACAAGTCAACATGTTGCGACTTGATGAGCTTGGCAAGCTGAGTTCATTTTTAGTACATAACTCTTATCAGTTGAAAGGTCAGGATTTACAGCATGCACTTCCCTCTATTGTTTCTTTTTCCCATATTTATCAGATTTGTTACATTTACTTATGAGTTATATCTTGTCATAGTGGTTAATTTGAAAGGAATTTCCACACTTCATTCATGTGTTTTGATACACGTATACTTGTACAGTTCGTGTGACTTATGCAAACTTAAACCGTTTTACGAATTCACAGAAGAAGAATAATCGTATGTCTTAACTGCCCAGCTGCAGCCCAATTTAATTCAATATAATAATAAAACTGTAGTAGAGCCGACTTTACACTCATATGGATAAGGTAATACGGATGTATAATGACATATATAAAAAAAAAAAAAAAAACTTATAAACGCTTGCTTGAGCCGAAGCCAGTGTTCAGTACATTCAGAGTCTCTTAGTAGACCCTGCCCGTATTGACCAAAAAAAACCTGTGTTGAAAATCAATATGTTTCAATTCTTTCGGTCGTATAGCATCCCTGGCATCACTGTTCGCAAACATAGACGAGTAAAGCAGTTGACAAAATCAAGCAAGAAATTATATAAATATTTTGAAGAGAAATATAAAGGCATAATTTGTTACAGCAGTGCAATACGTGTGTTTGCTCTGCAGAGATTTTCCTGCGACGAAAACTTAGCTTATTATTGCTTGCCTCATGAATTTAAGCAAAAGAATAATAATTAAATGTTGGAACGTATTGGAATGCCCCTCCTGGTGACGACGAGTACAAACGGGTACAGATGCCTTCTTGTAGACTACATGTCTTGCCTCTTAAAACATGGTCTCTAAGCTCTAGCTGTGTCGAACACGCAACACAAATCGCCATTTTTCTTGATCATTTAGTGACTCGAGTTTTTTTAATGTTGTTTCATTTTGTTTAGCCTTTATAAGTACTCTTTATCTATTTGCATACTATGTAATAAGTTTATTTATAATAATTCACATATCATAATACGGCAGTAGCCGAGGTAAAATGCACAGCCGGATTTCGATTCAATTCTTCGAGGACAACTTTAGGTACGACGACCACCCGCTCACCTATGCCAATAAATACTCGTACCTAGGCCTCCTACAGGCGTCTTCTTCCTCACTTACGTCATCGAACGATGTCGAAAGACACTGTCTACGGTGCCGGTAATGAAGAACCCTCATCTTCTGTCCATTTCAACGGCCTTGCGTTTTTGCGATCCAAAAGTCGCGCCGATGGCCACATACGGAGCGGATGTTATTTGGAACGACCTAAACCAAACAGGCCTTGAACTCTTGAATGGTTTAAAGGCATCTTACCTCAAACGTGTTCTCATCTTACATCGTGCGGCTGCAAAGCGGACTTGTGTACCTCCTTGCGACACTCCACTTTTCATTTAACAGCCCAGGAGCCGCTTCAGGACTTCCGCCTACAACGGTGCTCTCGCCCTGGGAGAAAAAATTCGCAGATATTGATCCTGGTTTCCTAAACAACGGGCAATGAACGATGACGCGTGGAGGTGTTAAAATGAATTAAACCGAGGCGTTGTGGTGGAATTTGCTGTGCACGGATTACATTACAAGCTATGCTTCCTAGGCAGTTAACATGAGCCTGCCTCCGCATTTGCATGTACTCGATGCGGTCATATCTACGTGAGATACCATGGGGCGGAATGTGCCCATGTTACCCCGCTAGTCTTTCTGGCAAAATTAGCTTACGGTGCTCGATCATTATTAAAGCCCATTATAAGCTCCTCTGTGTTTTTATATATAGACTTATTGTACTACGCGATGAACGTGTTCAATAAACGATGATGATTAATCCGCCAACCAACTTCAGCATTTAACAACCGGATTAATTTTTTAATAAATTAAGGATGTGCCCTATTGAATACTGCGCTCTTAGTAGTATCAATGACTCGACTGTGGGCATTGTGTATGCTAATTTTGGGTTAAATGTAACGTCGTAATCATAATCAACACTGCAACGGGATTTTTTAGAAAAAGTAATGCGTAACGACATAGCACACACTACAAGGATGAAAAACCCCAGGTAGCAAACGCAATTACTCCAAACAATCTAAACAATTGTGTCGCTCCAACTCCAGCCTACTCCAAACTATCTTATCAAGTTGAAATAATGTCGTAAGACGAGGATGTTATAGGAATAATACCTGTACTTTAGGGAGTACAATTCCTAGCGGCATTTAAAAGGGGTAACCTAAATCTTACCTCTTCAAAACCTAAATTGTAGGGCGTAACCTAAACCGCCTCTTCCTAACCTCCTCGTAACCTAAGTCTTTCTCATTGTTTTGTCTATCCAATCACCACGTCATCCACGGAGGTGAACTATACTTTTATTTTACATTAACGAATAGCACCTTGGATGAAGTTTTTAGTAAAACACTATGTGCACTATGTGACAATAGTTATGCATCTGTTTCATATTAAAGGCTGTGGATACAATCGATGTTGTAAGAGGCATTATTGAAGGACGCGAATGGTGCTTACATAACAATTTAAATTTAATAAGCGGCCTATTTACAAATATCTAAATAAGAATTTTTTTGAATTTGTTCATTTCAGTGACATACAGTAATGCTTTGCTCGTACTAACCAAATAAAACAACATACTATTTAAACGATGAAGTCTTCAATCAAATATTGTTTCTTTGTTGGTACTTTATTTATGCTACTCTATCTATCTTTAAAATAGGATTTTGTCAAATTTACCTCTTTTTGAATATTACCCTCGTAGTCGGGTTGCCACTGCAAATACACTGAAGGTAACTAGCGTTTTAGCCAACCTGGGGAAGCAATTTAATTTCAACCAGAGACATAGACACCATCTCGCCTATGACAGAAGCAGCCTGAATGCGAGAAAGAGCTTTTGTTCAGAGATCTAATAATTTTGATAATTTTGATGCTTTAAAAATTCGAAGTCATATCACTCGTATCGGACAAGTAACTCATTTTTACCAAAGGGGCGGTGGTCTCACCGAATTGCAAGTCGCAGTGTTGGATTTTTAGATTACTGTGGAATCGCGCAACTTAAGTAGTAACGCCACTTTGATAAGTTACTTCGTTTCACATGTAATTTTATTATTGTTTCCAGTTTATAACAACGCGACAGCACATTTGGACAAAAGTTAATGTTCACGTGACTTCGCCATGATAATAATAAAATTATTACCATTATTATGAACGATGAGCAACGCTCATACAAGTTTTAGTTTACAAAACTCGTTAGACAGCTTTATAAGTTGGAAATGAAGACACGTATTACGGTAATTATTCTTAATTTGAATACACCTACGACTAACGTTGTATACCCAATATTGAATGTAATAGGGCCGGTGACAGTCAACTTGGCGTTCGGATTTACTATGGGTGACGTGTCTATTTCGCTGTTGAAAACGCTTGTAAGAGATCGAAATGGATCAAATCATACACATGGTGCCACTGGGCTGGAGATGAGGGATAAAGTGACGACTGAAAGTGTAGTAACCGACTTTCTCCAATGGCATTAGGTGTTCCCTTGCTCATTAAAGCGACAAGACAGTTGTTAACAAACTTCCGCCCGCATTATCGAAATAATATCAACTTGCAGAAGAAAAGTGGCTACATTTAACGTAATCCGATAACGCATCCGATCTTAATGCCATACATTAGCAGGTAGTCAGACGTCAGCATTCAGAGGCAGCACCATCGGCAATCAACCCAACCGAAATACTCAAAGAGGAAAAATCATTAAATTAATTGAACGCCGGTATAAATGTATACACTGTAGATGAAACTCAGCGCCACAATGACTAGACGCCCGCTAGAACACCCTGCACATTGAGTTTAAATGTAATACTAAGAATACTAGACCCATGTTATGTACTATGTTACTGATTTTAAATAAAAGATATGACATATGTACATGTTATATAAATCACTCAGATAGAAAGACATGCTCGTATAACTTATATTCCCTAACCTATTGTGATGGACCATAGTTAAATACTAAAATATTTGCATAGATATTTAGTGAGACGGTGTTATTTATATAATGCAAGACTAATGCACAATACAAACTTAATTGTGAAACGAAAAATAAGGCTCAAAACATCCACTATCTATTATAGAAAGTTTGTAGTCGAATTCTATAGTATTTCAATCTTTGTGTTTTTTGCTTAGGCTGTCCACGTTGCAATCTATGTAAGTGGATGGTGAAGTGTAGACACAAGCTCAAAGATGGCCGATGAATGGGCCCTATTTATTTCTTTCACATGCTGCCTTTTTCCGACAAACAGTCAATAAAGTACGAACAAAGCACAATTATACAAATGATCTTCTGTACTAAATTCCTCGAAACACTTAGGTATCGTAATGCGATTGGCGGGTGCTTTTAGAATGTTTATAGAAATACACTTATACATCTGACTCTTTGGTAATGGGATATTTTTGTATGGAGAAGTTGGAAAATCAATATTAAAAAGAGAATTTTGATGCGGATTGCTAATTGGG
Source organism: Tropilaelaps mercedesae (assembly GCA_002081605.1). Taxonomy (NCBI): domain Eukaryota; kingdom Metazoa; phylum Arthropoda; class Arachnida; order Mesostigmata; family Laelapidae; genus Tropilaelaps; species Tropilaelaps mercedesae. The sequence goes on along the minus strand of MNPL01014861.1, from coordinate 14,091 downwards.
TAAACGGCAATAGCTAAACGTAAAAATAGCACAAGTTATTTTTTGATGAACGTGAATCGTGTACTCCGTCAGCCAAAGCGACGTCTCAATGCGCCTTGACATCGATTTAAATTTAAAGCACTACGTGCTTTTGCTACACTTATTCATGAAAGAGAATTCTATAATTCGAAAAAAGTCGGATAATAAATGAAATTGGATTTTCACGCTTGTGGTATGACCCTCGATGTGAGGTTGAGGTTTTGCAAAACAAGCACTTAGACGGACAGCGACTTGATTTCATAAGATCGTAAGCTAAGGAATTTCCACCCAAGTGGTGACGGGAAAGAGACGGCTTCGAACTTCTTGTTGTTTGAACTTCTTCGAACTTAATGTTGTATCATTGTTGTATCTTGTTCTAAAACAAGATATAGACTTATGTGTTAAAGCATCATTTGACACATATATTTTGGCTGACTATTTTCGTGGCAAAATATTCCTTTTAATAGGATTTATAAAAATAAATACGCACACGGTTAGATTTAACTCGAAGATATTCCAGAAACTTCCTATATTTCAAGACTTTCCCGTTTTTGATGAAGAATAGTTCTTCTCTTTGTCATATCCATTCAATTGATGATATAACAGAAGCTATAACATACAACTAATACTCAGTCGACTTTCATTCAGGAAGTTGCTTAGATTTGTGATCATTCGTACGTTTTATTTTTGTAAACATCCCTCTTCCCAGACGTAAGTTAAATCTATTTTTACGTAAACGCTATGCTACGCTTAGGTCAATATATAAGCAAAGTTTGCCCTTTCGGGTTAAAGATAATAAATTAGAGTGAGCGTGAATATGCTGGTTTTTTCAAACTGAAAATAAATTTCTTCTGGGTAAAACAATCGTCTCAACTATTATCACTAAAGTACTAGTGCACAAAACCTGTATCACACAACCATACGTTCCATAGAACTAATTATTATTAGACGTACTACCGTCAAGTGTTGGCGTGAGGCGCGACATTTAACGTTTTACAGGTACTAACGCCTTACAAATATTATCCCTCTTTTTAGAAAAGCGTGAAAGCAACAGACATTTTTGGAGACCACCGTCCGTTAATATGTGATAAGAAATAATTATTTTGCTTCATATGCGAAGCAAGGTTGCGTTTTTAAGTGGCCTCCTTCTTTGAGCTGTATGCAGTCAGCCATTAAATTCAAACTTGGAACTTCGAATTTTGGATTATCCATGTAACCGATAAAAAGTGGTGACTCTTGTTTTTAATCACATTTATACGCAACAAATAAGCTTAGCGGAATATATTTTAGGGTATATTATCGGACTTGACTATTTGAACGATGTTAACATCGAATTTGACGAAAATTTGCAGTTTTGTGAATTACGAACTGGACGTATTTCAACTCCAAACATCTGTGCGCGATCGCGCGCCACGGCACTAGAAAACAAGAGGCGAATTAAAAAAGCATCAGGCCAACCTGAAAGTTGAACGCTTCCGACTTGAAAATCGGCACTTGAGGGTCTGGACCTCTCTCGTGAACTGAGACAGCTGCCCATCTCGAACCGAAACAAGACTGACGTCACTACCCTTGGGTACTAGTAGAGCCTGAATCACCGCCAGAATAAACGTTGCCTTTGAACCAGTACAACACAGAGTTACAGAGTAACTACTAAGTAGCTTTTGCCTTAACACGATTATCGGCACACCAATACATACACACGCACGCCAGTGGGCATACAGTGTGGCTTGGCCACTCCTAAATCTCATTCCTAACCGTACATGACCACCATCATTTCGCACTTTATTCCGCCAGTAGCCCTGCTGGCCTCGAACGCCATTCGTTGTCACTATTCTCAGTTAGATTGCCACAGGCCACGCTTTCATGAATTATCTTGGACTAGTTCCATTCTCTCGAATACAGAAGCACATATGCTGGTAATACAAGAAGGACCTGCACGAAAAGAGAACGAAAAAACAACCAACGATTTTTTGCAGGCATTTCCAACAGCACAGTACACCGTTGTCTCAGAGACGTCTGTCTCTCGTCTGGTATATTGCTGAATGTTATGTTCGTCTGTTTGTCTACGGGCCGCTCTCCTCTTGAGAGATGTCTCACATCCGCCGCAGCTGCAGCACTGCTACGAGGATAGCCGCATTTTCTACCTTCCACTCTTGCCGACTAAGGCGATACAAGAGTGGTAATCGTAGGAGCCATACAGACAAATAAAAGAGTTCCGTCAACAGAGCGATGAAAAGTGCGGATTCGAAAGCATGAAAGCGGTAAAGAAAATTGCGGTTCTTAAGGAACTAGCGCGCACAACATTCCCTTGTGCGTGATAACTGATTAGTTAGTAGTCCAACTATCGTCAATAAAACTTATTTCGAGTAAGATTACATGGTTGCATGATTAGCGAAAATGTTTTCTAGCAAGATTTTTACTCAAGTGAAAAAAACCAATCGTAAAACCTAGAGTTTCTTTAATTGTATACTTTTCTGTTATCTATCTTCAAGCACAACGATATATGCTTGTGACATTTTACTTTCTCACTGTCATTTTTAGGTTTAGATGACATTTTTCAAGTTGAAGTTGAGTAGAGTTCGTTGGAATAGGATTCTTTTTGAAATGTTGCCTAGATTTCGGTTTCCGTACTAACAACTTTGTCCGTTGGTTAGCTAACAAAAAACGAGTGAGAGCGAGCATTTGTTTTGATCCTTAAAGCGCAGCTCTATTTGTTAATGGTGCTCGTATCAACTGTAGTGATGATGGTAGAAGACCTGGTGAAGTGAGTCGTAAGGCAAAAAGCTACTATCTATAACAACAAAAAAAAATAAAAACAAAAGAAATATAGAAACTATCGTTACGCTTGTGACTTATTGACAGGCCAATCGTCCTACCATGCTGCGGTGAGCGTGTGCATCCAACGGTGAACCGGTGTGAAGGAAAATGAATGCTTCTCCTCAAAAAGGTGAAATTTAATTGAGTGACCCTGTTATAGTGTATTCAGAAATTGAATGTTCCAAACGTTTTGTCTAAATTGAGATAGTAGGTGTGCGTGGACACTCGGGCTCTAAAAGCTCAATTTTGGCTGGAATTTAATACAGCCTACATTAAAAAAAAACTGTCTTGGTTATCTAAAATTTAATTACGTTAGGGAATACGACAAATGTCTGTTATAAATTGTATTTTGGTCGGTGCAAATTTATTTCACACAATATTCATGCGATGTGCATGCTATCATTTAGACCGAGCATGTTGTATATTTAGTTGTTGAAAATTAGGCTATATCAACGCATGATATATATAATATATTGCAACGAAAACAAACGTTGGCATCGGTACAAAATCCTAGAGTTCATTTTGGTTAGTTATGAAACTTTTATGACACAAATATCTAATGAATCAAATAGCTTAGTCTTCCAAAATGTACTGTACGAAAAGCTTGTTATTATGTGCGAGCAAAATAATTTTCAAATTAAATTCGGTTTAAAGATAAGATTTGAAAGCAAAGGAACCAGAAGAACCCTTACATCATTGAAATGATAAGATAAATCTAATCTAAGCTTTCTTTGTAAGAAAGTTTTGGTACTTTTAAGAATATCCTGTGTTCACTATACATTTAAAGCAGAATTGGTTTGGCTGTCGATAATATAAGAGTACAGGTTGCAATATAAAGAGAGCATTTACCAGAGCAGGTAGTATTGATTAAAACAGTCTAGTTGAAGGTCGCCTGGTCTTATTTGTGATCTATAATCACCCTCAAAATTTGAGAGCGATTTTTTAAAATCTTGTATGATGTCTGTGTGCAATGTATAAAAGAGATGTTACTACTATTAGCATGTCATGACCGCATGGTGCTTTCAACAGTATACCGGAATACAATTTTGATGAAACCGGATCACAGGATATTTGTAAGTGGGATCATAGTGTTATCATACCATACGGTACTATTGAAATTTGCACAGTAAAAATTGAAGGATCTGATATCTTCCCTTCCCCCGTAGGACACACGACGTTAGTTACTAGCCTAGTATTTCAATTGTACTGCAGTTAACCAGATACTTTGTTCTAATATACACAAGCTAACTGATGTACAAGAACATAACTTGATAAATGTGGACTAGTTTTGTCAGGACAGTTATAAGCAACCATCAAGAACTTATTTTGGCGGCGTGCAGGCTTTTTCTTAATCAAAATTATAGACGGTTACATTACTGCGATGTTTAAAAATGGTTGCGTAAATACTTGCTGTTGCACGTTTTTTCACAAAAATGGTGGAAACTGAAGTTTGCTTATCTTCTACATGGTACTTTCGTCTATTTCTCAATTTATGAATATTTGAATTTTGCTTAAGTAACATTACTTCGACTTATTTCAATCTGACAAAACAAGAGAACAAGTAAACAAATTGTAGTCGTCAGTCTAGGACCTAAAATTATATTCTAAATAGTAATAATAAATCATTTAAGATGTAATGTAGCGATTTGGATTAAGACCTCAGTTAAAATGACAAGGCTACCGATAACGACAAGTTAATGATGAATGCACGACACTTTTAATACAAACATTTGACTTAATCTGATCTCAGAAATCACTTTCTCGTTACCGGAAGGTGTAATTTTCGTAAACAGCGAGTCTTACGTTTTAGTTATCTTTGCCTTTAATGTAATATATGGCTACGGCAAGTAAAGTGTGCTATGGCTGTGTAGAGCTTTGAACGACGCATTCTTTTAAACAGTTATCTGTCCTAAGTCACGTTCAAAGTATGTCTTTAGGAAATCAAACCAAAATATTCCAATTATTTTTAAAGTGACTGAATTAACATGAAAGGGCTCTTCAAATCAAGAGAGTGAAAACCATGCTTTTTTAGTTAGTTACTTTGGTTAATGGATAGATGATGCAAAGAACTGAGCGATTATTCCTAATTAACAGTACATATTGATTGACCCACTATGCAAGATCATGTGGACGGGTTGATTGTTATGCAACAATTTTTCAACAGAGAATAAGATAGATTTCATATGGAGGTTTAGAATTCGCGCAAATAGGTACGGAGTTGTCTTAAGCTCCACGGAGTTGAGATACAGATTTTGCGGTGTACTTTTCAAATAAACTTTATTCGCTGTTTTCTGGACTAAAGGCCATCTGAAATGGCTACGTCTATTTCTGTTCGTAGACAGAGATTTCGCAAAAATATTCATGGCCAGGTCGTTCTACCAAAAAAGCTTGTTTATCTGGAATTCGTTTGATCATGAGAGAACCGAATGGCTGAGGTGGTCTCAAAGTTTGTCGACAATAACGTCATGGTAGAAGAAATATGGAAGAGGCCCTTGAGAACTAACCGACACGCTTTATATTGGCTATGTAGCACGTGGTATTTACCATTCCTTGTATTTTAGCGAATCGTAGCATGTGTTATGCCGTATCAATTTACCTATGTCTCGTTATTTGGATGTTTCTCTCAGGTGGATGAATGCAAGTCAAAAATGTTCTCTGACGTCACTAACTAGCTTGGTACAGCGCGGCTGGCACATTGCGAGTTTTACATAGAATGGTCTTGAGGCGTTGTCTCGGGTCTGGGGTCTCTGTCTGTTCTCTTCGCTCTCTCTACTTCAGAATTAATTTGTATTAATCTTATACCCGCTACATAGCTGTATTCACTGCGATATCAAAGAGTATGAACAGCAAGGTCCGTGTCGCTGTAGTTCGAGACTGTACCGTTTTTCAGTGACGCACAACAACGATATACATATATACTAGAGAAAAGCAGCGCTCACCTTTTCGGTTTACCCCTGCAGTCTAATCGTTGAAGCATAGCTTTATAGTAACCAGGTATATAGCGTTATATATATAAGTAGTGTACATCATTATAATGTAATGATTGCTTTATATGAACACAAGCGCACCCTAATATTCAATTCAACGATTTGTCCCATTGCTACAGGCTGAAATATATCCCCCATAACCTATCTGTTTTACTTCATCGACACCGACGATTTCTTGTTGGAACGTGCTTGTCTGTTTGTACCCCAACACCGTTTTGTGACAAGGCTGCTGCTATTTGCACCTGTGAGAATTTATTCGACGGGATTTGTCGAAAAAGGAAGTCATATATATTTATTATCGTTTCATCATTTTGCCTGAAGGTGGGAGCCACGTTTGTTTTGGCTATTATTATATGTCTGATAATTGCACTACAGAGTGAGCGCACACTCTGCCGACGTAAGTTTTGTTGGGTTGGTGGTTAATTTAACGCTTTGTTTGTATCTGTGGTCTTTTTCGCAGACATTGAATATGCATGCTAAATATGGAAGGAGCAAGGTATTTGAGAATTAAGTTTGAAAACATGTTGCATATTAGAATGTATACTAAATTTTGTATACAACTGATATTGTCAGGCCATTAAAGTTTTGAAAACCAATTGCTATACTACCTCTTCATTGCAAGCGATGAAGACCTGTTACTTTCCCAAATAAACTTCATGAAGCATTACTAATATGGAGCAAAGCATATTTCTTGGAAGATTTTCTTCTAACGTCGGTAATAAAATAATGCCGTGTTATTAGATTCGTTTCTGTTTAAAAAGCGAGTTTCTAGGTAAAAAACGATAGTCATCTTAATGGGGATACAACAGTGTTTAAATTTAGATAAATACTGTGCATTCGTAACTACATGAAAAAATTCAAATATTGTAATTTTGAAGGAACTAAAGTCATGAAAAAAATATTGGCACCTCTATTGTGCAAAAATTCAATACCGTGCAGGAAAAAACTCCATACATAGTTAAAGCATGGTTCCCGGCCTTAGTATTTCATCAAAGATTAGTTGTCAGTATATCTATGGAAATGCAGTTACCTGGGAAACTAATCATATGTTCGAAATGATATAACCTAAGATACTAGGTTTAATAGTGAACAATAATATTACTTCTCCGTCGTGTTAAACCTGGTATTACAGAGATACGTCAGATTCTGACAAATGAGCTGGGCGTTCTATCGGGAGGTGGAGCCGTTAGCGCCGTTCAAGGGGAGGTGGGATCCCATGCTGTCAGTGCAACCGGCGCAACCCGACCAACGAGTTTGCCTTTCGAGCCTCCCAATCGGGCACCATCACCTCTTCCACCGCCTCTGAAACCACATTGGTTCTATATGAGGCAAACTGCGATAAGCGGTAACGCCAATGGTACAGCCACTGTTGCTTGTGGTACAGGAGGACCCGGTTCCAGCGCTGGACGTTTCAACAGCGGTACGACGGAACGATCAACGAATGTCAGCAATGGTTGGACACCCTTCTCATTGCTCGATTCCAACGAGCTCGAGAATGGTATTATCGCTCTCTGAAATTCCGGCAGGTTTTCAACAACTTATTACTATTTAGATTCAAATTACTAGATTGCTTAAGCTGGAAAAAAGATATAAAGAGTGTATTGTTTCAAAACGATCAGCCGACGTGCATATGAAGAGATTTTGTAGGAAATCAATTTCTACACTGGAAGCAGTTGCCTTATAATTTCCACAGAAGCATGCACCGAATTTTATTTAATGAACTTTCCATCGGTTTCCTTCCATTAGTAAATATTATATTAATTACAGTTTACAGTTACAGTTTCAATTACAGTTAATCTTTAAAAAAATATAAATATTTATAAAAGAGAAATGAGAAAGATTTATAAATGAGAAAGTGCGAAAAAAATGTATTTACTGCATAGATGAAAGAGTGTATAATTTCACGTTAGTACGTCGTGAGACAATGTTATACAGTGTTAGTTCATATCAATATTATATATTGCTAACTTGATCAGGGTTGCTTAGGAGTTAGTAGCACAAGGGATTATATCTCACTTAACCGATTGTTTCGTGTAACCATCGCACTAAATCGTACAAACGTTTTCGATAGTCATAACCACACACACACACACACACAAAATGGCAGGGGTAAAGGAGCTAAAAGAGTTAAAGATGCATTATTTGATAATCTCTTCTATGTAGCCCATCTGGCGGGAACCGGCATTGTCACGGTGTGTGGGGGCCGCTTCGAGGTGGACCTCTCGTCGAAGAGGATGTACCCCGTTTACTGGACAGAGGCGCAGGCAATCCATATTCGTCGCTGCAGTTGGTTCTTTAAAAATGAGGGTGAAAGCAGATATACTCCGTATGAAGAAGATATTGCCCACCTTCTTGAGGTTTGTGCTGCGATGGTTCGCTCTAATTCAGTCGCTTGATTATTTGAGTAAAATTTTTTTGATATTTATCAAAGGGTCAACTAGAAATATTGTTTATTAGTATGTTAATTAATTATAATTGTCGAAGTTGCTGCCATAGAGCCGTTGAAGAGCCAGTTAAGGTTAACCAATGAAATTGTTTATCAAAGGAGTATTTTGAGAAGATCTAAGGCCTATAATAATGCATTCAAATTGAGCGGCCTCTGTTAAAGGAATGGCTTTTAAAGTGTAAATGAGTTTACTTAATTTTCGAGTGAAGGTATATTGTCGTTTTTAATGGTCTTTGCACACATATCATCACTCTTGTCGACGCTGCGTTTTATGCAATACACCACCATATCCAAGCTTCCTAAAATTGCCTCTTTTTTATACTTGAATTTTCAGGAAAGCTTTCAGAAATGTCACAATTTGAACAAGTGGAATAGGCAAATCGATGTTGGCTCAGGCCATTACGTCAAGATATACAGTGCCACTTTGATGACGCATCACGTTCCGAGCGGGCTCACTGACGAGTGGGGCAACATATCGGTATGTGTAATTTACTGCAAGTAATGCAATTCCTATATATGCTTTTTTGAGATGCGAATTTGAGAAAGTGTGCTAGCCGATGTTAGATCGATTACAACTAATCTTAAGAATAAAAGTGCAATCACGGAGACTAATTAAAGAACCTCACTCCCCACGATAGTGTTTTAAAAATCCGTTCAGTCAGAACGTCTTAGGAAAAGCTTGGAGCCGGGAACGATTAAACGCTGCACGAATCTGTCCTATTCTGTGAAATAAGGCCTTTAAGGCCTGTTGTGATTTTTGTAGCCCAGGACCGCATCTAGAAGCGTTCTAACAGACTAAATACTACTACGGCAAGAAAAAATCCCATTTCGTTTATCCACCATGCGATGCCAGAATATTATGCGTTATTAAAAGTGGTTCTGGAATTTTATACATATGGTTTTATCTACTCGTAGGAAAGCGCACCCAGGCCGCGAATTGTCAAGCGGGGCGCGGATCAGGCAACGGAGGCTGCTTTTGAGCCCGGTGAAAGCCAAACTATTGATCACTTGATTTTTGTTGTGCACGGCATTGGAGCGGTCTGCGACTTCAAAATGCGAACGGTTGAGCAGTGTTTGGACGATTTTCGTTCGATGAGCAACCAACTGGTGCAGAATCACTTTGTTGAGCAATTCCAGTTGGGGAAGGTTGGAAGGGTCGAGTTCCTGCCCGTGTCATGGCATAGCAAACTTCATGGCAAAACTACCGGACTAGATGAGTAAGATCTTATGCTTGTAAAAAATAAAAATGCTTCGTATTACATTGTCCCCTAGCGCACTATTCTGATTATGGTGCAAATTTTTTATTTGATATTTGCAAACAGTTGCGAACGACGCGCAAAGATTATAGTATCCTTTTTCACTTCTATTGTGGTTATACGTTGGTAGTTCCGTTAATAAATAGTAGCTTTCTGCTAGTCTTGCTTAGTGAACAACAAATATTTAGGAAGTATTTCTCAAGTAGACATGTCTGGTTTACTGAAGTATCTGAGCAATTTTTTTCGCATTTCTAATTATCATGAAACTCAGCTATACGTCTAGCATAAAATACAGTACAATACAAATGCACATTTTATTCAAAGCAAAGTCATATGGAGTGACGCCAGATCGTCTTTTTAAAATGTAGATAACAATTATTTGCGTGTAGGAAATTTAGGAAGCTTGTGTGCATATATAATTCTATACACACATGCAACAATAAAATTATTTACCTAATGGCGTGGATTTATCTTGAAATAGGCAATTGCAGAAGATTACAATTAAAACGATTAGCCGAGTGCGAGAATTTTCCAATGACACGATCCTCGACGCTCTTCTGTACACATCACCTGTCTATTGCCAGACGATTGTTGATCAGGTGGGCTCCGAGCTTAATCGCTTGCATCATCTGTTCAGGAAGAGAAATCCCAGCTTTGCGGGAACAATTGGTCTTGCTGGACATAGTCTAGGTGAGACTCCGCATCAAAAGTTTTGTTTTATGTCAAACGTTAAGTGCTGATCCCGTAGACGATGTGCTGTTAGCTCAGGCCATTTGAATTTAGTGATATGGCTGTAACATATGCTGAACGTAGCGACTCGTCGACATAAGCTATTATCTCAGACCTATTCATCACTCTGTTCGTTAATAGCGCATAGTTAATGTTTTTGCCCAGATAATTGAAATTGAGCTATTTTTTTGTTGTTTTATTCCAGGCTCACTGATACTTTACGACATTCTTTCCCACCAGCGGCCTCCCGCAGCCGTCGCGGTCAAATCTAAATCCGCACCTGTATCACCCATTTCGCCAAATATTCCAACTACCCTGGAGGAACTTTTGGATCAGTTGGCAATTGATCGACGCCATGTGGTAACCCTACGCGACGCTGAGGTGGACGTAAAGGCGTTAGAGTTAATGAGCGAGTCAGACCTTTTGGGACTGGGCCTACCATTGGGCCCGACTAAGAAGATTATCAGTGCTGTCGCGCGTTTTCCTCGGAAGCTACTCACAAGGAAGCAAAGTTATACAAGGGCCGAATTTCTCGTTCAAGGAAATGAAGGTAAATATTTGGTTTATGTGCCGGCTTACGTTACGCAATATTATAATTCAACAGTGTAATGCCATTATGATAAGTACAATAGTTGCAGACGAATGAAAAGCGTTGTTTTAAGGCTGTTTATTAAATATATTCAAGGGACGGGCCAACTAACGGTAAATTATCCTCAACTGGAGTTCGCCCCAGACTGCTTCTTTGCGATGGGCTCGCCGATCGCGATGTTCATCGTTGTTCGAGGAAACGAAACCTTAGGAAAAAACTATCGTCTCCCCACGTGTCCCCGATATTTTAATATCTTTCACCCATACGATCCAATTGTAAGTGCTTTCTGCAAGTACTTTTCTGTCCCCTGACCTAATACAACACCATACTTGGCCAATACACTACAAATGTTATTATTGAACCTTATTCATTTAATATATGCTAGTATCTAATGTGGTAGTAGATCTGATTTATGCAAGACAAGAGTTTGAATCATTAATTCGATAGTAAGCCACTTTATTTTCCCTATTATGGTTATTGCCAAAGCTCTTTTACTTATTGTGGTCACTTTGTGTCTTAATCTATTCTTTAATACTTGTGGAGTAGGCGTATCGAATGGAGCCGTTGATTGATCCATCAATTAGGCTAGAGCCCGCTCAGATCCCGCATCACAAGGGCCGCAAACGCATGCACCTCGAAGTAAAGGAATCCCTAAGGAAGGTCTCCACAGAAGTAAAGCAAAAACTTGTAGACGCCGTTTCCGCCCTGAGTGGCTCACTGCAAAGGCGGGACTCAGTCAATCCAGAACAACCAAGCAATGACTCAACAAGAGTGCAAGTAAATGACAAAAATTGTAATATTTTGCAGCAGTAGAAAAAATCACACAAAA
>MNPL01014852.1:1375-17129 GCA_002081605.1 Tropilaelaps mercedesae | reverse complement strand
CCGTCGGGGACGACTCACGCTCGCGGCGACGGCGGTGGCAGCGGCGGTGGCAGCGGCGGTGGCGGCGGCGGCGACGGTGGTGGTGGTGGTGGTGGTGGGCGGCGATGGCCGAACGGGGACGATACACTCGAGCTCTGCTCGCACTGGGCGAAGCGAACGAACGAGATTGAACCCTCCGAGGGGCACCGGAGGGGCACGACGATGAGTAAGTCTCCACAACCCAGAGACGGAAGGGCTGGCCTACCCTTTGAAAACAAACGTATAATAGTGGATTTTCTCCGGCGCTCGTTTACTGGTCGAGGGCGGCGGAGCAGGGACCTGCGCACAGATGGACACAAGTGGAACGAAAACGGGGCGAAAACACCTATGCGACGAGCGGAACGGCAAACGACAAAGCGAACGGGAGCAGAACTCGTCTGTTAACCGGTATCCAGCTGGGTCACTGAAGCACCGTCGGGCCTACGGGCGTTCAAAGGGCAGCTACACCGTTGACACTCTCAGCGCAAATACGCGAAAAGCACTGGGAACAACGGCATGCGCTCGACGGATGCTTGCGAATCGGTAATCTCTCCACCACCAGGCGCCAGCGACGGCGGCGGCGGCGGCGGCAACAGCAGGAGCAGGAGGAATCACTACACTCGGTCGGTTGACAGCACCAGCCGAGCAGACTGGCAGAGGCCGTCGCCGTCCGTCGGCCTGGTCACTCTTGGCAGCAGCTGCGGGGCCAACACAGCCAACAACCTGCTTGCAGGCCGTTTAGTGAGGGTGAGAACACCTCTCCGCATAGAAGCTTTGTAGCGGAGGAGGCGGGAAATAGAATGTTGGAACAGCAGCTCTGTATGCAGGGTTTTTGGGGTAAAGCAGCGGGCGGCGGAGATTCAGGTGCGCTTTGGCGGGAAAATATAGACGGAAGGAAACATGGTACCGAAAATTTGATTGATGCTCGTAATGGTTACCATGGTAAGATATAGGGTGGCATTTAGCAGAGTTATAAGCGATTAGTTGTTCGATAGGAAACGCAAAATACTGAATTCAATACAGCATGCCAATTTGTCCTAGCGGAAAACATTTTTTTCGTGTAAGGTGATATCTAATCTCATCAATGGCATCTTATTTTTTTGCAGTATTGCATATTTAAAAGATGTTTGCTTTGCAGGGCGGCCCACCAAAGTCACCGTTGCTCGAAATTAGTATCGCTGAACTGCGTTAGTCGTTACTAACGCAGTCGCATTTTGCCTATTGAAAACGCTGGTTGTTCTAGAGTACCTAAATAAGTAGCAAATAAGTTCCCAAAAGTTGAATTAATGTCCTGTATACTCGGACGGCCTTTAACGTCATAGATCAGTGCACGCAGCTGCAAGAACAAGTATTGTCGGATAATTTACGCCAAAGCCAAAGAAAAAAACTAGAAATATTTGCCTGGGCTAATCCAAAAACATTTAAAATATCTAGAAAAATCATAACAACAAATGTGGTAGGGGTGCCCTTTTTTAATGAAAACTTGATGTTTTTATTTTTCGATAAAAAAATAATTATTAGAATACTTTAAGGATAGGGCTTAGTTTTCGATTTTTTATGATTCGCATAAGTTTGACTAAATTTCAGTACTGCAGACTATAGTCTTGTTCGAGCGCACTAATGACCGTGGAATAATTTACGTACATTTTGCCTAAAAATTCACTGGAAAAAATGTGGGGGCGTGGATTTGCGGATCTTTTGGAGACAGGCGAGCATCTCAGTTACGAAAATTATGCGTTCTAAAAATTTTCCACACATTTATATCACTGACTGTATGGCGCGCAACACCGTCGTGGTACCACGGAATGACATTGAAATCAGCGTTGTCTGGTAGCGACCAAAGAACATCGATACCATTTCGCGATAACGCCAATACGAATTAGATAAAAAATATCAATATATATATATATATATATATATTTGACTGCCAACAAAACCTGTTACCGTGAGATTTTGGATAATAATAATACCATTATTATTATTATTATTGTTAAAAGTGAGATATTTGCACTATGTCTGTGATTTTGATCGTTTTACTTGCTCAAAGTTTGTTCATGGACAAAGGAAGTAGTGCACTTCGAGTGTCGAGGATTTTTGCTACCTTTATCATTACGCATTTATCTTAATAAACATGTGTAGAGATTAGCTAAACAATATCTGCTATATTCAAACTCTTTTATATGTTGTAATCTGAGATGAGCTAAATAGTGTGTCGTTCTGCGGGAGCCTCATCGTTACCGTTTTTTTCAATTTATGCAATTTTCTTAACAATATAGATGTTTAACGTTCTTACTGTATTTTATTAGTAGACCATCACATTGAAACGTGTCTGCCGCTTGCAATTTTGAATAGTTTGATCTACTAGTCTGCGGAACAGCCGACCTGGAATATATTTTTCACGAAATCAAAATATTTCGCCTCGGCTTGCCTGCGTGGGTGATTTCCTCACCACCGCGTGCTCTATGGAGCTATACAGACGTACATAACGAATCCTGGGGGAATTATTTTTACTTCCTGCTTGCGATCCCTACTTATAATTTTTATAGGCTTCCGAGCCACGGGGAGCATGATGTCATCCCTGGACTCAAGAATTCGATTATTTCTGTATATGACTTCTTATTTTTATCGGTACATTATATAGTCGTCTGTGTAAGCCTGTATACATAATGTTGTTCCAAAAAAGGGAAAATAACGTTTAAGGAAACCCTCTTCCATATAGAATGAATGGTCCCATTTTACCCCTGTACTCGAAGTCCTCTCCTCCCCAGCTCCGTTTCCCTGAACCGACCTTCCCTCACCCTCTGCGATCGATCTCCTGACTGCACCCTCACCCTACGGAGACTTCAACTAAGGAGAAATGTTTCGGGCATCTAGACCACTAAAACTCTACCTACATCATCGTTTTACAACCAAGAAAGATTCAAATGTAATTAGTAAGAGTTGTTTTTCGTTGTCTATGTTCACACTCGTTTACCTTAGCACCATAGCCGACTGTGGTTGAACAATCAACCCCAACCTGATATCGTCTTCGATTGGTGAGCCGACGACTTCATTCAGACAAGCATCGTCGTTACGCCGTACACATCTTTCGGGCCGATTTGAAGGATTATTATAAATCCATATTGCGAGAGTTGCATTTGCTTGCCAGTCAGTTTTGTCGTCGTTCGTGCTGGCGTCTACATGGCGAAAAGATCGAGGCCGTAACCAGTTCTTGCTCGCAATCCTTCCGGAGAACATCTACCTGCCCTTCCCCTACTGAGGGTTTGTTCGCTTATGTAGTCCGCCATTAAGTACCACGGCTTGTTGCAGAGGTGTCGTGCTCCTCGTTCGACGCACTCTCAGCAATGGTGTGCGAGAGTGTGCGCGAAGCTAAAAATGATAGAGAGAGAGTGAGAAGAGACAGAGGGGGGTACGAACACTGTAGTTCGCCGGTGCCGAGTAAGTAAAAACTAAAGAGGGAAAATCCAAGAGTGGTTGTTGCGAATGACTTGATGGCGACTGTGAGCCTACTCCCAACACCTACCAGAAGGGTCTTCGCTAGCGTGACGCACAGCAAATGGAAGTTTTCTTAGCCAGACAGCGAAATGCCAGATTATTTCGAAACAACCATCTGCAGCGGACTGTCCGGGATGCATATCAACCTTTTGTTCAGACAGGGTTTTGTAATTGAAGTCGCCACACCGGCGCCTGCAGTTCAGTCATACCGTGCGCGATGTACGAGTCTGGTATGGAGGCGTACAACGCTCTGACCTGTGATCGTTGTTTGGAGGAAAACCGCTGAAACGAGAGTACGCCGGTGATAGGTGCGTTCTCAGGATGTTCTATCGCGGTCTTGGTATCAGCGGTCGTTGTTGGCGGGCCAAATATGACTCCGGAGCTGATGAATAGGTCTTTGTTTTCCGCTAGCCGAAGTCGACGGAGATCGCATTGGTAGACACAGAAGATTCTCCATAACTGATCTCGATGCCTGTGTTTTAATGTACAACAAAACGGCCAGTAATTGGCGATACAGATGATACACGATTGCTAGGCCACTCGGGAAAAGCTATGGCGATTGTTTTCGTTAATATTGGATAACATTGTGGAGACGTACCTTCCGCGTGAAAATGTGGACTGACGTTATTCAATTATTACCATGAGCTTGGACCGTTAGACGTATTCGACCGACGCCTTCTTTCCATAACTATGACTGGATGATACTATTTATATACATATACATATGTATGTGTATATAAAATTCATATATATAAGTATACACAAATGTATTTTTATACCTGCGGAGTTGGGCTTGTATAAGGATTAGAGAGTTTCAACCATCGGAAGAGCGGGCAACATATGGAACTGCGCGGCCTGCACCTACGAGCAACAAGATGAACTATCGAATTTCATGTGGTACATGTTGGCTCAGCATATTTGACTGACTGTTAGCCGTACACAGAAAAGCGCTTGTTCTCGCGGATAATAAAATTAAAAGGATAAATATGGACGAAAATCTTAGCCGAGGTTACGTCCAGCTGAATCAGAGTGGACAGCGCCGCAGCGCAGATCGCGATCATGATGCGCCCCGGGACAACTATCAGGTAATCTGTCCTCGTCTCAAACTGATGCACTATTGTAATAATATTAGTTGTACGCGGTAGGCTTGGTTCCCTCTTTTATTGCTTAGATTTAGCCGCAAGCTCTCTGTCGTTGTGGAATAAGCGAGGAATGTATACTATGATTAGGGCGATTTTGCTGCAAACGCACATGTTTAAACGCATTGTAAATGCGGTGCATTGATGTCGTGTTGCTAAAGCTCTATCGAATCGTACATCTTGAATGAGTACATTCTTTTTTATATTCATTTACGAAAGTGCACTGTCTTCGAGAACGATGTGAGAAAAATGTAGCTATCATCATCAATAAATATCAGACTCCTTTTTGCCTCATTTGAGGTCTAAGCAATTAACTGCTCGATTGAATCTAACTTTGCTAGTTTCTGCGTTCTGGCTTCCCGCTCTGTCCTTTGCGTCTTATGGCAATCCAGCTGGTCTACCTTGGTCTCCTGCTGGCGGGTGTCGGCTTTCTTCTTCCATACAACTCGTTTATCATCGCCTGCGACTACTTTGAGGTTGTACCGGAACAGAAGCTGATCAAATGGCACAAATAGAAACGATAGCATGTTTTATGGGTAGAGTTCCTCAAAGATATACCTATACAACAACACCGGTATATATATATATATATATACAACAACACCGATATATATATATATATAGGATTTTTTATTTCATATGAAGGAAAAGTACACATATTGGAAATATAACAAAAAATATCCAAGTAAATAGACATCATTATAAGTAGAGTAACAGTCAGTTTTATCTTTATTATTATATTTGGGAAACATTTTTAGCACTTTTACTAAATTTCTTAAAATTTTGAACAAGTCGTGGTAGTTAATCAATATCAGAATCATATGATTTCGAATTCGGGTATTCATTGATAAAGGGTTGCGCTGATGCCCTTTACACATGTAGGATAATATTATTTCATGCCTTGCGCGTTTTATGAAATTTTGTTGACCCCAACCTGACGTTCGTTTCTCTAATATTATCGAATTTAATATGATGTTCTAATTTGTTTAATGGTAAAGCGCGTGATCAAGGCAATACACGTGTAGTGGCATTGTAATAGTACACAAATAGTCCGCATTTTTATCATTAAAAAAATTCGGTTGCGCATCAGTAAAAAACTAGCCTTGACCAGTTCAGATATTCAGTTTGTAAAATACGACCGACGCTCCAGCGACCTACAGTCTTTCTCCTCTAAAACTGACCACTTTGTAAAAGTATCTGATTCTACTGACAACGCAAAAACAAACCCCTAAGAAAGTTACAAAGGCCATACAGTAAAATTATAATCTACCAAGTTCTCCGTAAGCCCGGTATTTAAACTTCGGTTTGTAACGGATTGTAACACAAATTCTGAAGTAAATCGTTTTTATAAAGTGCTTATGAAGTGCTGACGTTTCAGTCTACCAGCAAACCGCTTTTTAGATGTTTGTCAAACAATGTTTTTTGGCGTTTGTTTCAGGCGAAGTATCCGCTCTCTACAATCGTCTTCGACATGTCGCTCGTGTATATTCTGGTAGCCTTTGGTGCAGTCTGTGTGAACAATGCTCTTGTCGAAGCACTGGCCTTCTCCCGCCGAATTGCCTTCGGTTATTTGGTGTCTTTTTCGACTCTCTTATTTGTTTTGTTGTTTGAGGTGGTGTGGGACGTTTTCTCTAAGGATATTGGCTATACTGTTAATCTCATCGCAGTGGCCGTGGTTGCCTTCGGGTGCACCGGTAAGTTAGTCTATTAATTTTTCCGCGTACCGTTTTCTGCCTGCCTCAAAGCCTCGAAGATTCTCTCTTACATTTTTTTCTCTTTCACACTTTCGGTCTTTCTGGGCTCATTGTAGCTACTTACTCAGAGTACTCAGTACTTATTCAGAGTACATACAAACTAATTTACTTAGGGATTTCCACATAGTAGTTCATAGGATAGTCTCCAATCGAGGGTTACAAACAAGCGTTTTAAGGTCTTCTTTCATTTCGAAGCAATGCTGCCGCAGTTTCGAATCTACGGCTTGGGGAACTAATATTTTAGTGGGTTTGCAATTCTTACCTAATCGCTGGTGGCCGTCGGATGCACGGGCATCAGGCCTTTCAAGAAAAGAAAGATACATTTTATCCCAAGCGCCCTAAGGCTAAATATTCAAGTCAAGCTGCTTTGGTCAGCATTGAGCGTGTCCTGACTCTGTTAATACTAGTCCTCTTTAGGGTAGGGCTTCACCTCGCGTGATAGATATAGAGCAGAGCTTACGAAAAAACCCATCTCTATCTTTCGATAGAGATGAGTTTTCCATAACACGTCTGGAATTCTGTGGCAGGGACAATTGTAGGCACACGTACAATCATTACTCCCTTCGTGATTATGTATTCATAAAAAATGTGATTAAATAACGTGTAGTTATATAATCCGGGGTCTGAATTGTTGAATTATAGGGTTGCTGTAAATATATGCGCTTTCGAGAGATGTACTTGGCGCCCCAAAGGACACGATTTTGATCGATTTTTTCGCCGTAAAGGGAAACGACGGCAGGAGAAAATCGAGAATATAGTCAATAACTACCGCTCAAGTATTGGAAATTGTTATCGCAGTAATGTCTTACCAGTTACCGAACATAGGGGTAGGGGAACACAGGGCTTTGGTGGGTTTGTAGGTCCCACAAAAGTCATTGAATGGCTGCAGTGATAAGGTAGTGCTACCAGCGTTACCCGAAACATGAACGAAGATATATGCCCTTTTTTTCAAAAACTAGGCCATTTTTTACCGCGAGCATTTGTATCTGGTTCAGGTTTTGCCCTCTGATTACATTGATATGCCATTATTCTTTCTTTATCTTACCGTTGCCTCTTATAAAACTTTGACTTCAAAGATCTAAGCAAGCAAAAATCTTTCTCTCATTTATGACATTGGGTGAGGGCATAGTCTAAGCTTCTCTGCAAAATGAGAAGACTTGTGTAGCTTTAAGCAATTCACACCCAAATAACGCAAGAACTCTGCGCTCGTTGTTAATACAATTAGTTCAAGTTGCTCTTGTCTCTACGCCACTTTCAGACATAGCAGTGCCATCGAAGTATAAACACTGGTTCAAAATTATTCGAATTTACCCATAAAAAATGTGGCTTTCACTAAGCTTCTGTAGCTTACCTAAAAAATATTTTTAGGGCTGACTATCATCCGGCATTTAACATCCACGGTACCGCTTTATGTAGTCTTTCGTAAGACGGATCATCCCATAAATGTGAATGTGCAACTGCGGGGACCGAACCCGTGCACCTGCGTGACTCCTCCGGTCGCAAGCCACACGCAAATGCGCCGAGCCACCAGGCTTGACTCAGTAGCTCACCTGTCCTGAAAACGAAACAACAGTCTTTTCCCTCCCTGTTTATCTAATGGGCGTCATTTTTAGACGTCTTGACGGTAAACACGTCGTAGATAGAACTCCTGACGCTCCATTCAACAAGATGATCCATGTTTATTTTCCGTTGCCGCAGTTCAACAATCGAGTTTCTACGGTTATACGAGTATGTTGCCTGCTCGTTACACTCAAGCCGTCATGACAGGCGAAAGTAAGTCATTCGAAAAATGGGATATCTATAGAATTGTACACAACAAATATTATCCTCATGCTAACTTTATAATCTGTTTTGGATCATAAAGGATAGATTGTTAGTGTCTTTTGTCAACATTTCTCATTGTCAAACTGATTGAACTTAGAAGACTACTTTCTCACGATTTGCGACCTACCGAATAAACAGTAAAATATTTTTTGCTGTTTCTATTGTGGCTGCTATTGCTGTTATATGTGCGACTCCAATCACCCTTTGCAGGTGCGGCCGGCTTGTTGGTGTCTGCAAACAGGATTCTAACGAAACTTCTTCTCCAGAACGAACGCCTCAATACGGCTCTATTCTTCCTCATTTCGACGGGCCTAGTGTTGGCCTGCGTTCTCACGTACTCGCGCTTGCAAAGCTGTGCCTTTGTTGCCTACTACGTTAGGCAGTGTTCGCGTCACGGCCACGAGCGGGGTTCGTTCGTGGAACAGTGTCATGGCGGTCTTTCAGCATTCATCGGGAGCGAAGCCGACGGCGACCACCTCGAAGGCGGCGTTCGCAGCGAACTGCTCAAGCAAGATTCCGAAGATGTCAACCTTGTCCGTACCGTTCACCGTTCGAACAATGTCCCGAGGGACGTTGTTAAAATGTCCCTACGTCGTGTCGATCAGTGTTAAACTGATCGATACGACGTGCCTAGTCCAATGGATTTTGTCCTGTGGAATCCACATGATTGCCTAGAATCTCGAGCATGGACGCACGCATACCAGTCAGTTGTTCCATTTCCTTCGTCTATGCACGTATTTGTCCGGGAGGAAACTAGAGCAATTCCTCCATTCGTCGAAGTTCTAAAATGATTTGGTTTGTTTAACGATGGGTAATATTTGATTCGTCTCCTGAACCTGACGACCACGCATGTTTTGCGAAACTATCGATTGCTACCAGTTTAGTGACACCAAACGACAATGCATAGTTAGTGTGATAACAAATGTACATATTTTCTTAGGTGGACACAGTCGACGAGGCTATTATCGGGTCTACGGAAGGTCCGTCACGGGCGGCCAGTAGCGGAGGTGTTCTGTCATTCCGGTCACCACTGACTTCGCCTACGGGCCCCTTCGAGGCGACGACCGTAACTACGACCAATACAGAGCTTCAACAGCGGTTTGGAATCACCGACTCACTCGACCAACTGGATCCGCAGCAGGTATTATATAACTAACCTAGAACGCTCTGGAAACTGTTGTACGTCTGTTTAGTGTTACAGAAGCTAGGCTCTATTCGCGGCAACGTCACGAGTCAGTCACGAGGGTCAATAAATGAATGAATTAAAAGTAGGCACAGGCAGTGTCGCGTCTTCTATTGCGGCTCTCCTATTGGTGAGCGTACACCGCGCGCACTCGTTCAACGAATTACTGGAGTCTTTTTTCCGCCCATGCGAGGTGCTCGAATCCGTCGGCGGTAGCTTTTTCAATTCCATATTGCAAACAGCTATCTAATCTAGCGGGGAAGTTTACAACGTTGGGATCATAACATCAACCATGTTGAATAGGCGTCTGGGTGAAGCGCACGCATGGATCCTTTCAGCAAGTTTCTACCGGTTACGTTCAATGGGAGCTTAAGTAGGACAAAAAAGGAAGTGCTATGTGGCTGATAAAAGGCAACCAGAAGTGGTTGCTGGAGTTACTAAGTGGGAAGGATTTCAGACTAAGTATTATGCATCTCTCGAGCTCGGTGGCTTAGCGCATTCGCGTGCGCCTCGCGATCAGAGGAGACACATGGGTGTACGAATTCGATCCCTACCGTTGCACGTTTACATTGACTTTATTTAACTTGCATTACTTACGAAGTGGAACAAAAAGCGTTCCCGTGAACAATCAAGTGTTGGCTGATAGTCAGCCCTAAAAATATTCAATATTACATTAAGCATCTAATCTGTTGAAAGCGCATCTCCCTATTGGTTTCGTTGCATTACAGATCGAGGAGGAGCTGGCAAACTATGGCCTAGCGGCCAACCAGATTCACTGGCTGTCTAACAACGCGCTTTCACTTGAGGAAGGGAGACACCGCTTCAAGGTAGCTATCGAACATGGATTTACAGCTAGTATTCGCGAAGATATTATATTTCGAACATGTTTCCAGCGTAAACTCAGAACTCAGAACGTTTTAGAACTACATACGGTGCGTAAACCGCAACGAAATTTTAACTCAGCGGAGTGCGCTCTCATTTCGGCTCTCATTTCCGAACTGCAACCTAGCCCCACATGATATTCGTTTATACCTACCTTTTCTTCTATTCGAAGGTGCAGGACGTTGTCGTGAAGATTCGGGGTACGGCGTCTACTAAGCGAAGAAAATATTGGACCGCTATCAAGAGTGAGTAAAAGCTGCTACGACATGACCTTGAAAAACGACATATAGACGAACAATGGCTCTTTTCACGAACAGTGACAGAGATCGCATTAATCTCATATCAAGCGTACGCCTAAGGCGTACGCTTTAGCTCTTGACGAACAATTCCTACCATTTTCTTACGAAGTCCACTGCCTATTTTTTAGCCTATTTCCGGAAGTCTGTTGTATTCAAAGCTGGCATTGTATTTTTTTGCAATCAATTACTAGTATAGCTGATCGTCTCCTATTTTTAGAGTTACCTGTTGTTTTATTAGGCGACGGCGCTCTACAATAATTGGCGTTTTTATGCTGCGTTTTGTCAGGAGGTGCGGTAGCTCGGGGAACGGTGGCCCGTTCTGTGTGGCCCTACATGTTGAGCATTTCACTTGCGTACTGCGTCACGCTTTGTCTGTTTCCCGGTATAGAGAGCGCGATCATCTCCTGCAGGCTTCACTCGTGGATGCCCGTTATCCTAATGGCAATCTTCAATGCTGCGGATTTCGTTGGAAAGGTAATCCACTGAGGCGCATTCTTTAACAAGCTGCGTTATAAACCTGTCCACTCGCCTAGCCTAAGCTTATTATTGATAGCCTCTTCTAGGAAATCGAAGTTCCATTAATCCCTTGTATTCTATTTGAGTGAGTGTTACGATAATGAGGTGGGTGCAATACGTACTTGTTCTTTTTTTCGTGCGCGGGAGGAGCCAGAATTACAAAGGTAGATTGACATTTTTTCTTGGCATCTTCAGCACTTCGGTAGTTAATTTGCCGTAGGTATGGCAGCGAATGCCAAACTGGTACGACATACATTTCAGGCTTCAATATTTAAATTGTTTAAAAACATTCTGGATCAGTGTCTCATTCATTGTGTAGCTTTGGGTCTTTAAATAGCACGCTTTCGTCCCTTATCTTCAACGTTCGAGTTTCCCCATGGACAGGTTCTTACGAGCGGCGGTTTTTGCGAAGGACAATGCTCGATTTTGTCATTAGTGTTAGACTAATTCGCGTGGCGTTGTCACAAAAATGCATTTGTCAAAAATAAGAACTCGGTGACATGTGGCTGATGTTCAACATTAAATGACACTTCGAGATCCATTTCCATCACTTGAAACCAGAGGAATTTCAACGACTATCCATAAAAACCCCCGCAGAAATGCAGTAAGGATTGTCAAATTTTGCCTACTAAAGCTCGTTGCCTTAAAAGTTATGATTACCTAAAGACTGGTCGGTTCTGTTTGAGCCAGCTAACCAGGAGACCAGAACGTTGCAACTGAAAATATGCTTAGAAAAATTTTGCTTTTTTTGTGTATGACATTAACAACGCTGTGTGAAGCTGGTTGTCAAGAACGTTATAAAAGTATTAGCAATAAGTGTTAGAATTTCTCTCAGTGTAGTTTATCATAAATAGACGTCAGAGTATTCGAAAAAAAAGTGTTCGCCACTTTCATTTACCTAGAAAATTGACTGTTTGGACAGCGCTACGGGGTTGGTGGCACACCAAAGCATAGATTAGTATTCCTGGTCGCTTCTTACCACGAAGTCCCACAAAGTGTTGATTGTTGCTGGTCTCTAACTGCGTCCGCAGATGTTAGCGTCACTCGCATACTCACTGGAGAGGAGTGCTCTCGTGTATTTCTCGCTAGCCCGGGTAGTTCTGGTACCCTTGATGGCGCTGTGTGCATTGCCCGGCCCAAGCGCATCGGCCCTGGACGATGCCTGGGCGATGTTTCTCTCGCTGGCGCTGGGACTGAGCAACGGAGTACTCGGCAGTGTGCCCATGATCATCGCACCCAGCAAAGTGTCACTCCACTATAAGGAGCTCACCGGTACGAAACACACCACTCCTCAGAGCATCCAGGCCACACGACTAGCTACCAAGCCTCCCAGGTCTTGATATCGATCGGCCGAACTGAGACCACAAAGCTGATAACGGAATAGGCCACCTTACAAGCAGCTATTTTTCACCTGTGCATCAATTGTGTCCTAATTCGAACTACAGTCGTTTAGAAGGGACTAGTGCCAACACTCGCTTGTTGTCACCTCGCTCAAGAAGCTGGCAATCTACACATAGTTCACTTCAAACGAAAGTCACCTGACATACAAGCATGTTAAGCTTAGTCCGTTTAAATTCTCAGGTAATATGATGACACTCAGCTATAGTGTCGGGTTGACAACGGGCTCTCTCATCGCCTATCTCATACAACACTGGCTGGACTCGCAAAATCGCGGCTACCGAGGTTCATGTGACGACCTTCGACTGAATCGTACTTCTCCTCCGGATTTAACTTCGTTGTCGACAACGCTTACGTCGATTGTGAACGGCATAGCGCCCACCGCGTTGCCACAACCAAGCTCGAACGGCACGACGCTGCCATCCGTCGTGACCACGACTGCACTCAAATTTCTAACTTCGACTGTGTTGAGCATACTCAGTAATTCGTCGAGGTCGGCGGGGGCGACAGTGACACCGATGTCGCCAACAACCGAGCCGGCGACGGCGACCCCATTCGTACCGGTGACAGTCGTGACCGACTTTCTCAATGGGACGATAGCCTAGCTCTCCGATATGGTAACCAATGCATTGAGTGCCAACCCAAGTAACGAAAACAAACGAAAAGGATACCCTTACGGCCTGGTGTTATCATCTGAACATTGCTACTGCTGCTTCAAATCTTTTCACTAGAACGCACACACTTAAAAAAGAAAGAATGCTAAACAACTTCTGATACTTGGTACTGGGCACTGAAGGCTGAAGACATTCTTATTTGACATTATTTAGGTTCGTCGAACACAATTCTGTCGAGATGGTCAAAATAGTCAGTATATTTCCAGTATTACAGCGCACCTATGCGAGAACCGCGGGGCGGAAGACCAAATGGGCTTTAAATGTGTTAGAATATATAACAAATTGCACTCCAGTGCCAATAAAATCCATGCAACGATAACTGAGAGAAACAAGTCTCAGTGAGACAAGCGGCACAGCCCAAAGTAACAGAACCAGTGAAATAATAATGATAGTTTCAGTGGCAGAAACTTGGCAACAACTCCGATGGGGCAATTTCAACAAAACCGGCTCAATCACATAATATCCTACAACATATTTATTGGTCATCTGAATTCGTGGTTATATACAGCGCGATATCCAATCTACTACTTACATGCTGTACAAAAGAAAGCAAGCAGAAGTGCGGATACACAAATTATATGTACAATTATTGTTGTGCAAGCGGACCCTAACACATATCAAGTTCAGGGGTAAAGGCTACACGAAAACAGAAATACCTGCAGACTGGAACTGTTTTAACAAGTGTAAAAGAGGCTATTAAATAGTATATAGCTCCAAATGTAGTGGTTCAGTAATCCGCAAAGCTTTACATATGTCTTTGCTTGATATTGGCGATTCAATTCTTCTGAAAGCCAAAAGAGGCTACACTGCTAAGCACAAGTCCTGGCAGTCTGAGGGCCGTCACTTCGTGTCAACTTTACCGTCACTACCTAATCTCTATAAAAATGTTCGACGGCAACCCACCACATGGTAAGCCACCATAGCAGAAATATCAAGTGGAGGTCGACCACGGAGAGGATGCTATATGTCGTGTTTGTAATTGAGGAGAAATCACTTTTATATGGATAAGCAGTGTTTAGCTGCCAATACCGAAAACGCAACGGCTTCCATATTGTTAAAATATCAACTTGTGCTGCTTCTAGTTATATGTGTAAATGCGTGTCGCCTTCCTGCGAAATAAATCTGTGACGACGGTCTTTTTTCAACATAAAGTTTATCAATGATGATTCTACGTCCCTAACGCTAAGAATGTTATGAAATAGCTTCCTTTGAAGCTCTCTCCCTATCTAGACCAAAAACTAATTCCTCGTGAACTGACAAATTTCTTTTCTAAATTGTCAATCGTAGGTTCTAACTTACAGCAATATAATACGAAGACCATCGCCCAAGAATGTGTGAAGTCACTGCGTTAGAAACGAGCACGTTAATACACAGCTTCTATTTTGCTATCACCGCTTAACATTCACATACAGAAAACAAAATAGTTCGCTTCTCTTATGAGAGTTATGGTGGTGCAAGATCAGCTCTTCAGAATAGATTATGGCTGGACCGCCCAGAAACCTTTCAGACGTGTCTGAGCTAACAAAAATGACCATGTATTCCAGCAACAAAAACATCTGTTGACTGAACGCCAGAAAATATGGTTAGGTCTGGTTAGAACCTACGCACTGTGAAGTGTCGTCCACGCTAAACTAAATATTGAAATGTAAGGATAGAAACAAACTAACGAATAAGGAGAAAATATGTTAATACTCTCAGGGCGTTCACAGTACCATTGCGGAGGATAGCCTAGTTCGATCGTCCGAAAAACGCGACTTGTCGGTATCGCCATATGGTTACAACGCTAAACTGGTATATTGGGGTCAATGTCTTCATGCGAATGAATAAACGCTAATTAATTTTTAGTAAGTACAGACTCTTAGCGGAGCATAAACAACTCAAGGAAATGATAGTGTTGCCCTCTCACAAGGGTTCCTTGCAGCTGTGCATAGCATACGTCTTGCGTAATGCAGTTTTTTTGGATAGAAAGTCAGAGAAGCCAATGGTTTCTCGCTACAACACGTAGCGTAGCTAGTAGACGAATAGGCGTTCCTAGAACAACCGAAACAAAAGAAAGATCTTTTTGAAGGGAAGGTTTTGTCCACTAAAAAAACAACCATATCAAGCAACAAGAAGCCGAATAGGTATGCTTTGAAATCTGATATATTTGCTATAAGTTAACTTTTACTATTTACGGCAACATAATGCTGCGAAACCAATATAGACACAACGCTAATACGCTCAAAAATTAGAATGGGCATCTCCTAGAGTGTCCTAAGGAATGTTTCAATTGGGCAATTTTAACCCTCCTGATTCTCTATAGCAAGCCAGTGCAGTTTAAGCCCGTTCGATGCTATTCTCTTTATGACACGGAACAGTATGTGATATATAGCGTAAGAGTCCTTTTTTAAAAATAATCATTAGAATTACGATAACATAAGGAATACTATTATTAATGTTGTAAACCGAAGTACGATTTTCCATCTACTTCAAGTGCAACATCGACAGTAGCACTGCGATGGCCTGGAAAAGCAAGCAAGATTTCAGCGTTAATTTTACTTGGTGTCGCCTCAAGATAACGACTAAACGAGGC
>MNPL01014851.1:0-22515 GCA_002081605.1 Tropilaelaps mercedesae | reverse complement strand
TCTAACTATCATCTACATATTTACCTCTTCCTCTATCTATCATCTATATATGTACCTCTTTCTCTATCTATCATCTATATATACGTCTTTATCTATCATCTATATTTTTACCCCTTTCCCTATCTATCATCTATACATTTATCTCTTTCTCCATCTATCATCCATTTATTTACCTCTTTCTCTATCTGCCATCCATATATCTACCTCTTTCTCTATCTCTCATCTATACATTTACCTCTTTCTCTATCTATAATCTATATATATTTAACTCTTTCTCCATCTATCATACATATATTTACCCCTTTCTCTATCTATCATACATACATTTATCTCTTTCTCCATCTATCATCTTTATATTTACCTCTTTCTCTATCTATCATCTATATATATTTAACTCTTTCTGTATCTGCCATCTATGTATTTACCTCTCTCGCTATCATCTA
This sequence comes from Tropilaelaps mercedesae, assembly GCA_002081605.1. Taxonomy (NCBI): domain Eukaryota; kingdom Metazoa; phylum Arthropoda; class Arachnida; order Mesostigmata; family Laelapidae; genus Tropilaelaps; species Tropilaelaps mercedesae. The sequence continues at coordinate 22,072 of MNPL01014851.1, read as the reverse complement.
TCATCTATATATTTAATTTTTTCTCTATCTATCATCCATATATTTACCTGTTTCTCTATCTATCATCTATATATTTACCTCTTTCTCTATCTATAATCTATATACACCTCTTTCTCTATCTATCAATTATATATTTACCTCTTTCTCTATTTATCATCTATATATTCATTTCTTTCTCTATCATTTATATTTACCTCGTTTTCTATCTATCATCTATACATTTCTCTTTCTCCATCTACCATCTATATATTTACTTCTTTCTCTAAAGTATCTATTTTTTTAAAGCTGACCATCAGCCAACATTTAACGTCCACGGTAGCAGTTTTTGCATTACTTCATAAGACGGACCCTATATAAATGTAAATGTGCACCGGCGGGGATCAAACCCGTGTACCTACGTGTCTCCTCCAGTCTCAAGGCGCATACGAATGCACCAAGCCACCGAGCTCGACACCTCTTTCTCTATCTATCATCTATATATTTACCTCTTACCCTATCATCTATATATTTACCTCTCCATACATTTATCTCTCTCTCTATCTATTACTTATATATTGACCTCTTTCTCCATCTGTCATTCATATGCTTTCTCTTTCTCTATCTACCATCTATATATTTATCTCTTTCTCTATCTATCACCTATATATTTACCTTTTTCTTTATCTGTCATATATACATTTACCTTTTTCTGTATCTATCATCCATATATTTACCCCTTTCTTTATCTACCATCTATATATTTGCCTCTTTCTCTATCTATCATCCATATATTTATCTCTTTCTTTATCTATCATCCATATATTTATCTCTTTCTCTATCTATCATTCATATATTTAGCTCTTTCTCTATCATCTATTTATTTACCTTTCTCTATCTATCATCAATGGATTTATCTCTTTCTCCATCTAACATCTATATACTTACCTTTTCCTATACGTATCGTTTATATATTTACCTTTTTCTGTATCTATCATCTATATAAATACCTCTTTCTTTCTCTATCGTCCATATAATTACCTCTTTCTCTATCATCTATACATTTACCTCTTTCTCCATCTGTTACCTATTTATTTACTTTTTCCCTATGTAGCATCCATATATTTACCTCTTCCTCTATCTATAATCTATATTTATCTTTTTCTCTATCTATAATCCATATATTTATCTCTTTCTCTATCTGTCATCCATATATTTACTCCTTTCTCTATCTATAATTCATATATTTACCTCTTTCTGCATCGATCATCCATATATTTACCTCTTACCCCATCTATCATCAATCTATTTACCTATTTTTCTATCTACCATTTATATATTTACGTCCTTCTCTATCTACCATCTATATATTTACCTCTTTTTCTATTTATCATCTATATATTTACATCTTTTTATATTTACCACCCATATATTTACCTCTTTCTCTCTCTATCATCCATATATCTACCTCTTCTTCTATCATCTATATATTTACGTTTTTATTTTTTTTCTCTATTATCTATATATTTACATCTTTCTCTATCTGTCACCCACATATTTACCTCTTTTTCTATCTATCATCTAGATATTTACCTCTTTCTCTATCTATCATGTACATATTTACCTATTTCTATCATCCGTATATATATACCTCTTTTTCTGTCTATCATCCATATATTTATCTCTTTATCTAGCTATCATCCACATATTTGCCTCTTTTTCTATCATCTATAGATTTACCTATTTCTTTATTTATCATCCATATATTTGTTTCTTTTTCTATATATCATCTATATATTTACCCCTTTTTCTATCTGTCATCTATATAGTTACGTCCTTTTCTATCTACCATCTATATAGTCACGTCCTTTTCTATCTACCATCTATATATTTACATTTTTTATATTTACCTCTTTCTCTCTCTATCATTTATATATATCTACCTCTTTTTCGATCTATCATCTATATATTTACGTCCTTCTCTATCTACCACCTATATATTTACCTCTTTCTCTCTCTATCATCCATATATCTACCTCTTTTTCTACCACCCATCGTCTATATATTTACCTTTTGCTTTATCTATCATCCATATATTTACCTCTTTCTCTATTTATCATCCATGTATTTACCCCTTTTTCTCTATTTATCATCCATATATATACCTTCTTTCTCTATTTGTCATCTATGCATTTACCTCTTCCTCTGCCTATCACTTATACATTTAGCGCTTTCTCTACATATCATCTATACATTTACCTCTTTCTTTATCTATCATCCACATATTTACTTCTTTGTCTATCTATCATCTATATATTTGCCTGTTTTTCTATTTATCACAATGCATTTTCCTCTTTTTTTATTTATTATCCATATATTTACCTCTTTGTTTGTCTACCATCTATATATCTGCCTCTTTCTCCCTCTATCATTTATATATCTACCTCTTTCTCTATCTATCATCTATATAGTTACCTCTTTGTTATCTATCATCTATATATTTGCCTTTTGCTTTCTCTATCATCTATATATAGTTAATTCTTTCTTTATCTATCAATTATACACTTACCTCTTTATCTACCTGCCATCTATATATTTAATTCCTTCTTTATCTATCAACTATACACTTACCTCTTTATTTACCTGCCATCTATATATTTACCTCTTTCTCTATCTAGCATCCATATATTTTCCTTTTTATTTATCTATCGTCCATATGTTTATCTTTTTCTTCATTTATCATCCATATATTTTCCTCTTTCTCTATCATCCATATATTTACCTTTGTCTCTGTCATCTATATATTTACCTCTTTCTCTATCTGCCATCTATATATCTATTTCTTTCTCTATCTATCATCTATTTATTTACCTCTTTCTCTATCTATAATCTATATATTGATCTCTTTCTCTATCTATCATCCATATATTTATCTCTTTCCCTATCTATCGTCCATATATTTACCTTTTTCTCTATCTGTCATCCACATATTTACCTCTTCTCTATATATCATCTATATATTGATCTCTTTCTCTATCTGTCATTCATATATTTACCTCTCTCTCTATCTATAATCCATATATTTATTTCTTTTTATCTATCATCCACATATTTACCTTTTTCTCTATCTATTATCAATATATTAACTTTTTTCTCTATCATCCATATATTTACCTCTTTCTCTATCTATCATCTATATATTTACATCTTTCTTATTATTATCTGTATATTTACCTCTTTCTCTCTTTCGTCTATACATTCACCTTTTTCTCTATGTATCATCTATACATTCACCTCTTTCTTGATCTGCCATCGATGTATTTGCCTCTTTCGCTATCCATATGTCTACCTCTTGTTCGCTGTCTACCTCTATTTCTCTATCCGTGTGTGTACCTCTTTTTCTCTATGCCTGCCTCTCTTTGTCTCTATGTCTACCTTTCTTTCTATCAGCCATATGTCTACCTCCTTTCTCTATTGACCAGCCATATGTCTACCTCTCTTTCTCTATTCACCAGCCATATATGTACCTCTCTTTCTCTATTCACCAGCCATATATGTACCTCTCTTTCTCTATCTACTAGCCATATCTTTTTCTCGCTATGTGTATTAATTTTTTTATTACCGCTATAACGCTCTGAACACCGAAAAAGGAGTTGAGGAATAATGAAGGAAGAGTTAAAAAATGTAAGGTTCGCTCTGGATGCTTTCCTAAAACGAGCAGCTCAGTTGTCTGTTCAAAGGAATAAGATAGATTTGATTGTCCCACTGCTGGAACCGGGGTGTTTAAATGTTATTAAGAGATAAATTATATGCATGAAAAACATGAGGGATTTCCATTTTATAAGTTCATATGTCCCGTATTTTGAAGCAACAACAATGAAAAGATGGCCAATGAAAAGATCGCGTGTCAAGCCGGCATCGTTTGCCGGCAAACTACCAGCAGACTATCGTTATCATAATACTGGCATCTGCAGGTTTAAACAATTTCCCAGAAGGCAACTGCAACACCAGTCTTAGTTTCTTATTAAGGACGTTTCGTTGCTTCGTGCGCACCCGACGAACTAATTACTTTCGCTCCCAATCAGCAAAACACACTCGTAGCATTTTGCTGTGTACACAATTAACATCCCACGCACTGCAACCCAAAGTGCGCGCCTCAAAAAACGCATTACCAGATGAGTTCAGTAGATCACACTATCGGCCTGGCGTGATATCAATATTCCGGGCACGTTTGGCGTACATGCGTGATTAGTTTCGCTTTACGCGAATCTCACATTATACAATAACACTAATGAAACAACGAGTACTGCCACGGGTGTATCCGTGTAAAGTCCCCACGGCCTGATAAGGTCGCGCGGTAATTGGTGAACGGACAAAGTGTTTGTTATCACACCGTTAGCGGCCGTCTTATGCTGTTTGCAGCTAAGCTTCTAGCCTCGTCTGGCTTCAGGGTCTGTCAACGTCTCTAGCCCGTGGTTGGACGCGCCACGGTCCCATAGGTGGATGTTGTATTCTTGGCGCTCTGATTCTGTCCCTGTTCTCGCTCCTCGTCGAAGATGCAAATGCCCACGAACGCGTCGGCGAGACGCCGAAGAAGACGTCCTGAAATTGAAAACTGTCGAGGAAGTGAGATAATTCGAGCCGTCCAGTGCAACGTGCTATCTTCAGCCGGACATCGATCGCTGTGGTGCTTGGTCGAGCTAGATCTTCGTTTCCGATGAAGTTTAAGTAGAAGATATAGGTTTTGTCCAAGATATAATGCAGGATATCACATCTAATATTTGGGCATACCAATATGACTCGTATGGCCGTAAGAATATATTTTTCCTATGTAGAGATTACTAGGTACCTGGAAAGCGCCCTCTTCCCACTTAATGCGTGGAATATAAAAGCCCACTAATGTACAACTAAATTAAAAGACGAATTTTAGAGATTTTGGAATCGACATGACATATATATATATATATATATATATGATCATCCTTGTTGATGAATCTAGCTACGCGATAACCAGCATGCCTGCAAGATGATCATTATATATGATCACCGATATAGTCTTATCATGTTACGTTGAAACGACTCGGAAGATCACGCATATTAAAGCGGTCGAAGTTTCCTTCACCTCCTCATCCTGTTTACGCACTTCGAGCACGTATCGGGATTCTCTCGTATAAATACTTCTTCTTAGCGATTTGCAACCGCTTATATCTAGAAGCCTGAATATTTCGCCATTATCGAAATGAGTAAACTTATTTTCAGTATTAACTTTAAAGCCGTAGACGAAGATGTGCGCTGACGACGTTTCTTGCGGCACAAACGACATCATGCCAAATACCGTTCGCGGCCGATTATAATTATTACCGTGTCATTAGTGCTCCGAGTTTTCAAAGCCTCGCAGGTGATAACGGATTAGTAGGTCAGACCTTTTTAGCTGTATTTCACGAGCGTCGTCTAAGACCCATAAAATTTACGGATTTCATTGCACAAACGGGTCAACTACTTACGGCTGACGTCGGTGTTGGCAAGAGAGAATTACAGTTCTTTCACTGAGTCAATCTATAAACCAGCATTGTTGTTTCTGGTGGATGTCAGACAAGTTCAGCTTAGCACTGCTTATGCAAGTATTGTCAGAGTAAGAGCATAGACCATTAGCACGATAATTTCTGTTACTTGCCGGAACGCCAGTAGACTTCTGCACAATACAAATATATAGATTGAGATACAAGGACACGGACGCAACATGCCAAACACGCGGAAATTCACTCGAGACACTTGAACGTGTACGATATTAAGACGCGGTAAATGGCGACGGTGATGTCATGATTCATCTGGGATGCAATGAAACCAGCAATCATAAACCAGTATAGCGGGCCAAAAGATGTTTTGAAGAATTGGATCAGAATGGAACTAACAACCTGCGACAGTTGCTGTTAACTATGAGAAAGCCATAGGATTCGCGTCCTAAAATGCAGTCGCTTAATGCACTTGCAGTAAAAAGGAAATTCTTCCGAGAGGCGTAATGCGATGAGATGGGCAACAACTAATCAATCAATAAACCAATTCCGGGTATTGCCGCTAGGTGTTTTGATCCAAAAAAAGTTTAACCTTGAGATGCTGCCCTGGCTGACCTTTCTATATTTGCGCGACAGTCATCTGACGGTATCCAGAACGCCTAACATAAACGAGACGTGACATCCATGACAAAGTGCTAAACGAAACTTTTTCCTTTCGCAGAATTTGAAGTCACCTGGACTGGTTTACTTTTGAAACCCGGCGAGCAATCCTTCATGTGGTTGCTAGCATATTTCCATAACCTTGGCGCTAATCTGCATTTGGCGGAAAATCACAAACGACCAAGGCGGCAAAAAAGCCGCGTTGTCAACATTTACTCACCGCTGTGCCGCATAAAAGTGTAGCACATTCTGCCATGTTTGGGCGCGACCTGAACCAGCACACTCACACCCAAAGTCTAACGAAATTAAACCAAAAGGACAGAGTTTAACATCGCTTGTACATGCGCTGTATACCAAAGTGCGCAAGTGTTCCGAACTAAAAGTCGCATATTAATAACCAGAGGAAAAAAAGAAGAAAAATAATAAAGAGTCTAAGTGAACCCAAAAACCTCCTCTCCGGCCAGTTCCACCTTCTGCTCCTTGGGACGGTCGGGTTCCCTCTTCCGACGGCAGTCGCCCAAGCAGAAGTACGCCGATCTTCCACTTCCTCCGGCACCGAATTCATCCTCTGCCAAGGGCGACCACGCGTCGGCGTTTTTCAAGTAGTCAATCATCCCCAATGTAAACATAATATAGGACTATTGGGGAAGGCTGTCGCAGCCGGCAAAAGTTGTCAACGCAGTACTTCGCTCGGTGCCCGGCGCGGCGGTCGCGGCCCTGCTGTTGCGTTGATGGTCGGCCGGATAAGGAAGGCTACCGAGCTGGCACGAGTTGTCGTCAGCACACTCGAACGCCGCCGAAGTGGACGGCGGTGTGGCCGAACCCGGCTTCAGATTTGCGAGTGAAGTGCGTCGCGGTGCTGGGACGCCAAGTCATACAGTGCTAGGAGAGAGGTCCTCGCATATTCAGAGCCCGGCGACTCGTTCGCCGCGAAGAACGGAGAGATCCACTGGCAGGTGCGACACACGAATAGATCCATCCAGTCGCTAACAAATGCATACTCTTCGCGTTTTTGGCGCAGTGGCAAATGAAAGGAATCCGCTGACATCGGAAGCCATGAAAGCTCAAATAGGTTGTCGGACGTTTCTGTCATTGGTTGCGCCCGGTACCTGAGAGGTGATGCTGAACGGTCGTGTATAAGGTTTAGCCATGAAGAAGTGACAAAAACATCGATTTTGTCTAAAAGAATGTAACCCGTCTGACAGTAGCGTGTGTTACAGAACTATGAAGGGCGCCAGTTAATAAGGTTCTCAAGGTCAAGCTTCTCGAAGGCGTTTCTGTGGAAAAGACATCCTGAGCGGATAGCTTGGAAGATTATATATATATAAATATAATTGCTGATATTCCAAGCGAGTGTCGATATTTTGATTTACCTTTGCTCCCATACGTTTTGTCTATCTGAGGCTTTGCGTGGACATTTTGTGGGGCAAGCGCAAATGCACGTAGGAGCACATCGTTGATTAACAGTATTAGCATGTGGCGTAGGATCAAGGAGGATTAGACGAAAGTCTCCATATCGAAAAGGGTTTATCTTAGTGACATCACTATTTCGTAGTTTGCCTTGAGGCTCGCATGGAATAGATTGATCTCCTTCGCGAAGCTGTGACTACAGGCGATCAGTATGCCTGGCACGTCAAAAAAAATGAGACCTTCAAGCCTGCTTTTACTTTCTATGTATGCCAAGGGAGCAGGCCAAAGATAATCGAGCACGTCAAGACCAGCAAGCGTAACATCTTCTGTACAGCCGTTGGATAATCATGATGATCCAATCGAAGACTTAGTAATACCTATATACCGAAAACGTGTCTAAACAAAGGATGGATATATATAAACAAAAGGTACTTAAATTTAGAACATTCATACAATTATTTGTAATGAAATTTTCTGAATTTTTAGACACTAGATGCATAATAATTTTTTTTTAAACATAGGTAGTGTTTACTATAATTTTGCTAATTAATTATATGTCTAAATCAATTTAAGTCAAAAATGTAAATATAATCTAATTCATATGAAATACGAACACTCAGGTTGATTTAGGATTACGCTCACATAAGTGATAAAGTGTGCGCTGCATTAAAAGCATTCGCTGGATTTTTATTCAAAAAATAAAAATGCGCTTTCGTGGGGAGAAAGGTAATTGAATCCCTCTGACTCGTTTTGACGTAACTGACTGACGTTGGAAAAAGGCCTTTTTTGTAGCCTAACTGTAATCTCAATGGAAAAGTAAATAGGGGCAGTTTTCACTATTTTGGCGGCGGAAATCCTTGCATAGTTAACCACATTACTAACATTGCTTTAATATAAATACTTTAGCTGGTCCTGCTATTCAACCTACAATTAGATTCTTTATCTTACACGGTGATTAGTCGTTATAGGGCGCTGGTCATATTGCTAGACAGAATTCTGCCGACACGTATAACACATGCTGAAGAAAAAGAGACATACATACGTAATCGCGTTCGCGATGTGTACCAGAGTCTAAAAACATTCTCTGGTATTAGGTCCACTTCACGAATTGTGAAGTGGACCTAATACCGCGAAAAAGCGTTCAAATCGTTGCTCCCAACTAGTAGACAAAACGTTTAGAGAATCCGCCTATGCAAAGCTAAGACTCTCATCGAGGTGCTCAATCGGGATTTCCAGCCTGGTGACAGGTTTTCCCTGAGGCTGGGCCTCAGTTCTCTTGTCAGTTTCGGTACTTTAGTAGCAGATTGTGATATCTCCTTATTATTTTTGTGGAGCCTTTGGGGTCCTTTACTGTACGTTTGTAGTATCATCGTGGCATGGCGTGATAATTGTGTTATACTCTTGCGTTATGGTGTAGAATGTTGCAATGTTTTCAATAATTTTTCGTTCAAACTTTGTAGCGCAGTGTGCCGCATACATCGCACCCATGTAGTACGTCGTGGTACAGTTTGAATTCAGTGTGGTACTGCTATGGTACCATTGTATTACGGCGTAAGATCTTTGTAGTGCGTTGTTGTATCTTTGTAATTAGTGCCCCCCTAGTATACCCCAACACATAGACATTGATTAATACCGCTAAGAAAGTACAAACCATATAATTAAGCAAGCAGAGATTGAGTGACAGTATGAATTGTAATAGTTGCAGTACAGATCGTGGTCTAATTATATCTGCACAACTTGTGTGTTGCAACGGAAGCATAATACGTTTGCGAAATTGTGTGTCCCTCAAAATAATTACAAGGTCATTACTGAAGTGTTCTGCGTGTACAGGAAACAAAACCACACGTTTGTTGGAATATTCCCTGTCAAAGTTGCCCTCATATGATTCACGTACATATATTCTTAGAAATTAAACCATTCGACGTTTTCTTTCTCTATATAAACCGATAACCTGATATCATGAGGCCTAATCAGGGGAAAGTAATGCAAAGATACAACGCATCTATGCAGGCGTGGAACATGACCATGTTACGGACTACTGCTGGTATCCACCTATAAATAAGTAAACTTTGTTCCTCTCTTCTTTCACGAGCCCCATGCCTCTCCTATCTTGAATAGTCCCAACAGGACACACGGAGGACGACATTAAGTTTAAGGTTCTCACTTCTTTCGTCCCTCTGCCAGTGCTCGACCCGCTAGCTACCACTATCTGCCTCTGGCTGTTGCTATTAGCGCTGCTGCCATTGGTGTCTGACGCTGTAGCGCAGAGCCTAAACCGAGTGCGAAAGAGCAGCTGCTTCGAGATCTCACTCATTGTTGCCTGTAGTCACATAAGCTGCGCACCAGCCCCATTCTCTTCTCGGATCCAACAGCGAGTCGGGGATGCGAAGAGGCCAAGTATTCTAACGATAGATAATCCGTTAGGGATACGGTAGCCGGACAAGCGGTAACTGCGTAAGCACGGGTACAACAACAATGAACAAAGAGGGCCCGTCAGAGACACCGGCTAGCGGATGCGGAGCAGATACGTGCCTCAAAGGGAATAGTGGACCGAACTGAAGACTTCTCTCTGTTGTCGGACAGGACAACTTCTTTCAAAAGCGCCGGTGCTGCGACTAGACCCCACATTATCATAGCGCCCATAAGTGTGTCTTCCTGCACTTGAAGGAGAGGGAAGTGGTCGGGCGAACGGATAAAGGCTCGCGCTTTTTAAGAAAATGGTGAGACGTGTGTGTGTGGGTTTGATGAACAGCCGAGTCGATTCGTTGATGAGGTACGGTCATCCATTAGTCTGCCCACGCGGGAGGGCCATGGCGTTTTCGATGTAGAGATAGGCAGAAATATATTCATTTTCAATTTCACCGCTGAAATTATGCATTGCAGGGCGTCGATAACAGAATCCTCGTAAACTGACGAAATTCGGCGAAAAAATTGACTCCACAAAGCGAAATGAGAAACACTTTTTTGGGATATGCCATAAAAGTAATAGGGATAGATTTATGTGCGAGACGTTCCACTGACAGTGCATCAGGGCAGCACCTGGCGTCCGATCCGCTGCAACTTTTATCGGACTCTGTAAGTCCACTCTTTATTAAGTCGGTTTCTGTGCGAGCGCATGATAAAGTCTATAAACTGCGAAGCGTGTTAGTACTAGGCAGCTTGACCGATTGAAGCCCTTCCATACTCAGTATGTAACTGCTTCTACGCTACAAAAATTTACATCGCCATAGATTGCATAAGTATTGAAAAAAACTCAGGGGAACCCGTGCGTCGCTGCTGTAAAGCTTCAGAACCGTGTGGTGATCCTGAGATACGGCTTGACAGTTGTTGGATTTCAATATCTTGAATTCCTAAGCACAGGACTGTCGCCGGCATGATGCGGTGAAAGCTTTCTGGATAGCCAAAAAGCGTTGCCCAAACATACAGTTAGTGTACATCCCAGTAGTTTCATGGAAACACAGGAGGCTGTAAAAGTATCAACGCGAACATAACTCGGAAAAATAACTTACTATTGTCGAAGTGTGTATACAAACTTGGAACGCACTTGATATCTTCCATGATTCGCGCCGAATAAGCACAATGTTGGTATTGGACGGCGCGTCTTGCAGAAAATTGCAAGGCTTCTCTAAGGATCGTAAGCTCGTGCGATTTTGTGTGAAAATTTAGAAAAGAGGTATTTAAACAAGAGCACTTACTTTACAACACCAGGCACAGCCTAAAGGTGTAGACTCGCACCGAAGGGTTATTTTTAGTCGCATATCGATTCGATTAAGATTGGAAATACTTCTTCCGTATTATATTTACGTAATGCTGTTATGAATAATATGACGAATTACGTCTACGCTCTACGACAAGGAAGGAATGGAGCTAACAAAAACCAGAAAAATTTTAACTGAGCTACTCGATATTTTTGCATATAGCTTGTATTGAGGCAGTGGTATTTCTTATGCCCTTCTAATACACGGTGTTCGCTAGCTCACGCGATGTCACGCAATTACTTTATGCAAATTGCCACTGCACCAGCGCTTGTGTTGGTATTGGTTTCCACGAATCGAAATAGGTATGCTTTAAAAAACACGTCTGAGTTTTTTCTTGTTTTGTCGCGTCAATATTTTCTCGATCGCCCATTTTGGATCGGAGCGTCGCTGCAATATTGCGCACGAATTTTCACCACGCGTCAGGCGCAACTGAATGACCTTGCCCTCTGAAAAGATTTATAGCCAAAAGTCTCATCCGGTGCTACCTTTGGAGTGTGTGCCCATTAGGTAACATTTCGTGCAGTCAGCCCTGCAAAGTGAAGAAGTCGAACATTTTGCAGGTGCCTGTCGCAACGAAACGGGTCGCCGGTTGGCAACAATGGTTCGGGGTATGGGTGGCTGTTTGAAGATGGGATCTACATATCTTGCGGTGCTTCTGTATTAAGAGATGTTGGCCAAGGATGAGAGGCTGGGGTGAGGTTTGCTCGGACAGGCAGGCCCGCAATTCAAGTAAACGTTCAGCACCAGCTGAAGTTGGAGGATAAAGGTCCGTCCTTATCATCCTGTCGCATGCCTTTTGCGTATACGAGAATAGTGCGTGGTCGTGAGTATAGACGCGGCACCCGCCAGAGTCGACCGACAGACAGGGCCCAATACAAATGCTCCCATAGGTTTTTTGCGACAGAAAAGCAGGAGGCTCTGGAGCAAATGCGGCTGATCAGACAAAGAGTGAAAAAGATACTGTGAAGAAGAAGAAATCACAGTGGGGTGCTTTTCCGGCAGTTTCTAAGACCATACGACGGGGCGGTTTTTTTACAAATGGTCCTGACACGGTCTTTTTTTGTTCGGTCATTTCGGCGGCTTTTCGCTGTCGTGACGGTGGGGGCTAGATCAGCAATACTTTGAGGGTCCAAAAATTCGTAAGGTGCTTAGGGTGGGGAGGGTTTTGGACTTGCGAAACCTCAAATGAATTCGAGGTAAAGTGATTTACTGCCGCTTCTTCGTTCCTTTTTATTTCTCGACCTCGTACGCGATGACGATGTTTTGAGAGCTTGATACAAGCTTGATGGAGTTGTTGGGCGAGGTAGTAGATACGGTAGCAGGACAAGGCATCAGGTTTTAGCAACGGTTTGCTCCCCAGTAATTCGAGCTATACTCAGTAATTATCAGCACAATCCTGTACAGTTACCTCTGGCTAGTGCGATGTTCACGTTAAGGATAATACATTTAAAACTTTCCTTTAATATTTTCCTGACCATGCCACGAAAGATGGGCACTCTATTGAAATATCCCAGCAGATAAATGGAAATCGATGAATCGAATGGTATTGATGAGCCTGAAGTTTGTCTCAATGCTTAATAGCCACACCTTGCATTAAGAATCTTACATACATCAAACGTAACTTATTGGTGAGAATTTAATCATGAGTAGCTCACCATCATGCTGAGGCCTTCTAGACAACTGCTTTAATGACACGTCTACATTTTCTAGGCTTTTTCGCAACCATATTTTATGTCAGAGGTATGACAGCTCGCACCATCCGCCCTTCTAGCAAACAGGTGGATTCATTTTGAAGCTGGCCGTAATTAAATGCAACTCTCTAATTCTCTATCAATTCACCCGAAGACCCAGAAGGTGGGTTTATAGGAGCATAGTTCAGTAAATACACAACGACTTGTCAGTAAAATGACATGGCCCAGTAAATACAAGGCGAGCACGTCGATTTCCAAGACCCATCAAGCTCTATTTGGATCTGGTTTCCAGCTGATTCGACACTACCACACAACCATGGTGTGGCATGACAACCTGAAAAGCAGCCTCCAGATAGCCCCTTAGTTCTTACGAAGGCTAACGCGGATCTCGCACTTGCCATCGTGGTGCCAGAGTTCGAGAGCGCCTGAACGGCGGGACATTAGCGTCAAGCATTAAACTGCAGTTAGAACGACAGGCCAAATCTCTGCTGTAAAGCTCGCGGGCTGCGATCGGCAAAATCGTCCCGCTATTACGGTTCATGTGGGGGTGGCCGGAACTCACCCGCGTTGTGCTAATAGCTCAAGATTCCAGGTCGCCCTGCCCGGATTTGGATTGCAATTAGAGACAGCAGCAGCACGCCAGCGTGGACAGAAGCGCGACCAAGACGCGGGGATTCCAGGGAGGGAGAAATCGTTGCCGGCCTTGGTCGATACTCCGGAAGACAACGCCTTGGAAGGCGAGGTGGCGACTGTCGTATACTGCTATTAGGCGACGTATATCGCTTTTCTCTCTTCTGGCTAAGAATGAACGAATATAATGGCTGGCTCGAGAAGCTGATTTTGATAATATAAGCCGGTCAGAGGCGACGCACTGAAGAAATGTCGTACGAAGCTGGGTCGCGCGTTGGATCGGAACCAGTCTGGATATGCGAGGCGGAAGAAGCGGGAGGGTCCAAAGGGACGCGATAGCTGCGGCAAGGAAAAAGCTTGGCGCGGAAAAAGAGGAAAAGAAATCTGTTTAATTGCGTCGTCCTCGACAGCGCTGCTGACGACGTTTGCCGATGAGTTGATCGGGGCCGATTTTGCTTCGGACTGGGCCTTATCACTCTTGAAGTCAGAAAGAAGGACCGAATCAAGGTCAGTCGGAGGAAATTTCGAATTGTCGTTTACCTACGAGGGGCCACTGACTAGAGGCCACTGACTAGGTGTAGCGAACGTCTGGAGTGTAACGCATAATCTGGATAGTGAGGAAGACAGATAAGCGATGTCGAGTGAATATAAAATGAATTTAAGCAAAATGATTTCGGGAAGGGAACGACCTTGTATGATCTATGCTAATCGTAATGACCACACTTCCCAGAGTCCATAAATGGCTTAAATTATATGTTTTGCAGGGTACGTTCCGTATGTGCCCTGAAGGACGAATACCATTTGAATTGGACAAATCATTAAGACCAATGTAGTGTAGATAATTTTTGTGCGTTCTACAATAGAAATTCCATAATGCTAAGCATAGCGGAGGCATGTGACTTTGGCACGGTGATGCCTTAGCTATAAAGTTGATCTCGATACTAGCCAAGGCTTTCTCGTAGTGGTAGGCTATATTAATGTGACACTTTTGCGTAAGCCCAGATGGGCCTGCCAAGTCCCACGCAACGGTTGGAGGTGGGGCAAAACATAATAGCAGGTGATTTTTAAACCCTTCCTGCGGTGCAACTGTTTTTGAGATTAGGCTTGTGATATTTTTTGGTGGTTTCGAGACCTTCATACTAACGTTGATTTTTTGGTGCAACAGCGACTCAAGTTTCAACCCGGTGAGAATTCCGTTACCACCCGAGCTAATGAATATCTGCCTCGGATTACACGAACCGTACCGGTTTAAACTAAACTGAAATTCGAAGGCTTCGTTACGTAAAGTTTGTAATCTTCCCAACCGTTTTGGAGAAACAAGCAAGACGCTCATGTGGACTATATATATTGCTGCCAGTACTCATAGTGCTTCCCATAAAAACATGCGTTAAGGTTCTCTAGCATATGCAACCAGTCCACCGATTTATCCGTATATCCAGGAGATACTCTTTATATAATCTTTTTAGTGCTTCAAGTCGAGGGTACTTGAACTTCACGGCCCAATCGATCAAATGATTATGAAGCCAACGAAAACCAAATCGAAAACAAGGAATTGGCGATCCATGAAGTGGTGAATTGAGGGCCTACAAACAACCAGAGCAGCCTTTGCTTTTATGCGAGTGGTATTGACCCCGACCGCGGCGACACTGATTGTTGAACTCGCAGAAAGCAGCTAAAAAGGTGGGTCCTGCTTTAGCCTAGCGCTTTCCACATCTTCTGTTGGTGTACGCCGAAAACGTCGAAAGCAACATGGACAATTAGAGCGCTACGACGAATACAACAGTGCAAGACCAGATCTTCGATGAGCTGTTTTCGCCTTGAAGTTCTATTATATAGCCGCAATTGCGTTTGTCCTCTACTCTAATCCATCATGTCGTCCCCTTCGTACAGTTATGAGCAGCCATGAAAGAGTTTACCCGACTAGTTATGCAAATCCGGCAAATATATGAAGCGTAACATGATAGTTGCCTTTAGCTTGCAGCATCTAACTCGCTATGCAGTGCACCCTAGAAGGTCATCAATGCTCATTAACCTGAAGAATTCCTGCGTCACTGAGAACGCATCCCACTCGACGCAGACATTACTGAAAGCGTCTGTTGGCCGTGAATTTCTGGGTCAGATATCACGTTTCTTTCGTCGTCTCTTTTGTCCAGCCGTTTTTCTACCCGCGGTGTCAGCTCCCTAGTTGATGCCGTCACGCTGGTTCCGCCATATCGCCATGCTGTCATTGCTCGCACGGCTATCTCCCTTGGCTCCCTTCTCGCTGTTGGAAGTCTAACTCGCGATCACCTTCCACCGCTCTCGGGCCACAGAGACAGTTCAATAAGCTCCGTGAATGCTTGGACAGGTCATCCAAGGTAAATAACACAACCCTTTCAACGGATCCCCCTGGTGTCATCCGTATTTGTTTTACTAGCTTTTGACAATCGACCAACAATAATCGGACTCATAGGATACGTCAGGGCCTATCTTTGCCTGAGGGAAACCCACCCTAAGGAACGTCAGAGAAAATCCTGCCACAAAGCTCAGTTGGTGCTGGTCTAATAGTCTTTAATTGATCACCAATCAGACCCTAAGCGATTGACACGAAAAGAATGAGTCTCCAGAGAAACATTGCTTTTTTCTTTTATGGGAATTCTTTCACGAAGTGTCAATACTTGGACCTGTGACACAACTTAATGGCGAAGGGTTTAACAGAAAAACGCTTTAACGTTTAGAGTGTTTTCCTAAGCTGTCTTTCAAGGCCGTAACCACAGTCGGCAGGTTTCGCCTGTCTTCATTCTTTTTCGACTGTAGCCTAGTTTAGTGGCGCGTAGTACAAACATGAGTTCCATTCAGCCACAAAGAACATCAGCCACACACAAAGGTATGCGCCAGTATTTTTGTGGTAAGATAGTTATACCCGAAAGCTGTCATCTCGGGTGGGTTTAGACCTCTAAGAAACAGGGCCCCTGATGTAGAAGCTATTCATGGAGTTCTCGGAATAGTTCGTCTTTAGCAGGATTAGGTCAGGGAGGCAATTCAGTGTCTTAGGAGATAGTGTTACCTCAACCGTGATTAGTATTGAATTGCGTAATCTGCGTCTTTTCACATATACTAATTAACTCGTCCAACTTCATGTAAAGCGTAGGCGGTGGACTGATTTGCACAAGAATCATCTGACTTCAGAATGCTTTTATCTCCGCAACAACAGATTATATTAACAGACAATTTTTGAACTGAATTGCTTGCTTCGATACTTGTTCGGTGCAATGACTTGCCATTTTTGTGGAAACCTTTTTCGGATAAGTTACTAGATTCTGTAGTATCTTGGACACTTATTCTATACGCACTCGTAGACTTATCCCACAGGAGATATTTCGCCTTATAGTGAAACGTCAAAGTCGCTGTTTTCCACTTGGCAACAAAATTGTATCTACATACATGATAGCACACTAAACCAAAGGAATAGTGGCATGAGAACATTCAGCCACAAGAAATCAGCATACTATAATAATCATCATAAAAATACATCGCCTCATGCATCGTAACAGCAGTAAAAGTAATTTATAGATTCATTTATTGTCAAATATAAAGTAGCGCTCCGAAGTGTGTGCCTTGTATGACGGAAACGGGCGGTGAAGCAAGAGTTCATTCAGGGAAGAAGTACGAAAATTCTAGATGAACGCGACCATGACCGACATGCTATATAATAAATCCATTCAGTGCTCGACCCTGCCTTAAACTCGTCTCAAATTTGTTGCCTAAAGCAACACGACCACCAATATTTCATCTTCTCTTGTGATGTACATTTCCTACGTGTACTAAGCATACAAGCGCGTAGGGAGTTGTTATCGTAGAGGCCGAGACTCAGACCGGCACACCGTTTGTGTAAGATACAATAAAAATGTACCCAATTATAGTTTTGCACACGTGAGAGGTACAAGCTTTGATCCAAAGTCGTTCTCATCGGGTAGCGAGGCAACCTGCATTAGCACCAACTGCAACCACTCAGGGCTGACAAACATCTCTCTCTTTTTCATAGTGGAGACACGGAACGTTGATTCCTGTGGATATGTCGAGTAAAACAACTTAGTATGAATGGCTCCACTTACTGATGCCACTGACCTTTGATCAATATAGGAATATCTTCCTGCCAGAAACGGTCAACTAATGTATATAGTTACGATGATAGTTTGGTTTTTTAAAGTAGAGATATTTGAGGCTACCTATGCTCGTTCACTGTTATGATTATTTTGTCCTATTTTTCTTTCTTTTGTGTACATATTGGTCTATTATATTTGCAATAGTGGTTTGCTACGCTTAAAAAGAAAAACAGATTTACAGGGCACATATATTTCGGATGAAAAAGCACATTGCACTAAGGAACGACCTATTTGTAGATATAGCGATTGCAGACGAATAAACAAACAGAGGTATATATATATATATATAAAGCATATATAAAGCGAAAGAGCGAGAGAGAGAGAGAGAAGGAGATAATCATTTGAGCTGCAGTTGACAGCCTTGATCAAGTACGGGAGCGATGTGAGGGTATAGCATATATCCGGAATTGCTCAGCCTCGATAGGAACGCATCCAGGAATTGGCCAGTCAATAGACCAATATACCGCTCCTTTGACACACCCTAGGGAGAGTGGATGGCTACTCCTCGCCAGTTCCGACGCTATTCACCTTCAGTACCGGCCCCGAGCTGGCCGAGCTCCCAGTGGGTAAAGTATCGATTCAGCGGGGTTTGGCTTGACCGGACCGCGGAAAGACAGTGAGCCCTGCCTTATCCGGCCCTTTGAGAAATCTTTATTTAAAATTGCGAAGAGCTTG
Source organism: Tropilaelaps mercedesae (assembly GCA_002081605.1). Classification (NCBI taxonomy): domain Eukaryota; kingdom Metazoa; phylum Arthropoda; class Arachnida; order Mesostigmata; family Laelapidae; genus Tropilaelaps; species Tropilaelaps mercedesae. The sequence goes on along the minus strand of MNPL01014851.1, from coordinate 3,614 downwards.
CGTCAGTACTGGATCTGGACTTGGGTAGAGGTTGTACCTCTACCGGCGTTACTTGTGCGTTGAACGCCCTAACAACTCTACACATAATAACTTATAGCTTGGTATTTAATACCAAGTAGCAGCAGAAAATATTTGATTATTATTCTTGTAGAAATATGTAGAGTTAGAAATATGTACGCTTCAACCCTAGCGGTACGGCAAATACCTTCTTTGCAGTGCGTGCAAGCCTTCTTGGCGCCAAGTTATAGAAACAGGCAGGACCACGGGTTTTGATGCTGTCCCAGACTAAAGTATCGTGGATGTACGTTACGCTTGCTCCTTTGAATTTTTGAAGCGACATATCAGCTTAGTGATGCAGTAAAGACAGTCCAAATGGCCCTTCGTTACTACGCCTGAATAGTCTATACAATTTGTGCGTTATCTGCTAAGCATCATCCTGTAATATAATGAAAGATATTAGCCCACGCTCTGTGAGATGTGCTTATATGTAAGCGATGCTATTCTATAGCATTCTTTTTATTAGTCAGATTGTTCTCTGCATTGGTATATTGTCATTGTTAGCCAAGAAAATCATTTACTATGTGAATCATTGTAGTTTTGCTAGATAGGTTTGCAACAAAAACCCGGTGGCATACCAGAATTAAGGTCACCTGGTAGCCGCCTTAATGTAGAGAAAACCTACTCCGAGGCTGTGCACACCTGAGTCACTATATAGGCTTTTTCGTTTCGTAGGTATAAATGATTAGAAATACTTCGAAATTTTTAGGGCTTTGCCAATGTGTTTGGTGGCTTCTCCTCGCTCCAGGTGCAAGTGATTGTTTCAATCACCAGATTAGTCAATCATTTGCCTTTCATTCGCAATGTTCCGTCATGACAATATACACCTATTTATTTAATAATAAACAGATGGTAACGCAGTCGCATGCACCTTGCGACTGGTGGAGACATGTAGGTGTACGGGTTCGATACCCTTCGGTGCACATTTACATTTATGGGGTCCGTCTTACGAGGTAATGCAGAAAGCGCTACCGTGGACGTTAAATGTTGGCTGACGGTCAGCCCTGAAACAAATATTTCAAATGGTAAAAACCACAATTTTTTGCTAAGATGGATAGCACGTGGCTGAAGCAACGAAACCACCGAAGACGATCTTATTAAAAGAACAATTTACCAGTTTTTAGGTCTCTGTCCACTCGATCAAGGTACGGTTCCCCCATGCTTACCATCTTCAAGATGTACACATGCATTAAAGATAGTTCCCGAAATGTGAGTTCTTTCTCTCGCTGAGTTGCTGAACGTATCCTTGTAGCGTCATAGTCGTACAAGGACGCCACTCGGTGTCAAATGCGGCGGCTAACTGTAAGAGAACAGCATTCACGTGTAATGACAACCGCATTGCGGAACGCTGTCTCGTATTTTTGATTGTCCTGTGTATTTACTACTTGCTAACAAAAGTCCCACTCCTGACGCCATTTCCTGTCCCGCTCACTACACGATTACAGGAGTCGACGAGACGTCGGACGCCGTACGGACATCATAATTGCACACCAGTACCTCCCGTAAACTTACCGTTTACAGCTCGATATGAATTTACCACTTGCCACTGACCAGACACTTTAACACCTTCGGGTACAGTCGGCCATCCTCCAGCCACCCTTTTCGTTCAGCTTCACCGGAATTTCAGAATGATGCCGGAAGAAAAATATCGTCAACTTTTTGTTGATGCGAACATCCTGGGCGTCGAGGATGATCTAAATCGTTTCGTCGGTGTGCCACTTTCGTGTCCTAAGCCCGTCGGAGATTGTCAACAGCTCGCGGCACTTCGGGTAGCGGCTGGGACTCTGGCCGCCCCCGTCACAGCTCAACTGCCGGGAGCATGACACACACACGCACACACAAACACACATGCATCTCTTAGAGCACACATGCATATAACACCGCTTTAGGTGCGAGGAGAGGATTAAAAGTTTTTCCTCCACAAATGAATAGCAAGCACCCGAACGACGAAACTGCTGCAATGACAACCCGACTGACATGTGAGATCGGCGACAAGTGGTGCCTACGCGGTTATTCCCAGCCACTGATACTCGCTATTCGGTCCTACCACCTGGCCTGAGCGTGACCTGGCCTGGGAGCAAGTTTCGGTCGCATGTCGTCCCCAGAATCGACTTTGATCCAGTCGCGACGAAGGACGCCTGAGTTTGGCTGGACGGGTAGACTAACGGCGACCGCTAAATCGCATCTGTAATAGGCAACATTTGTATCGGGCCGATAGGGTCAATGAGGGTAAAAGCCGTCGGGCTCATTTTCCACCAGGGTAAATCCGATAGGGGGCGTAATCCCGTACTGCGCTATGCAAAGAACACTGGCGCACGCCAAAAGGTTGAGCATGTCTAGATTAGGTAGCACTGCTGAATGCGAACGGGACATGGTCCTGTTCGGTCGGCGGTCCTGTGAAGGACGAGTGTGATAGTTTGCATCGCGGTGCATCGAGCGATGTGTGTATTTCGCTCCCGCACAGCAGCTTTTCGGGCCGCGGCCAGACAACTGCACCGAGTTATGGGTGTGGCCTAGATCCAGCCAGTTCAAAGGCCTGGTGGGTCCAGTCTATTATTTGTGATAGATATCGAATGTGGGAGCGCCGTACGTGATGGAACGAAAATGATCTGCAGAATTAGTCCATAGTAGCCGTGACTCCCTGCGACTGAGGCGCTCGACTCACCCGTTCGCTGCGCTACAGTTCGCTTCTCTGCTTCTGCCGCTGTTTTGTAACGTAAGAGAGGGCGCAATGGGGAACAACATTGGCTATCGTTGGCTATTATAGGAAAGAGTTGGACCGGACGCCAATCAAAAGGGAGAAAATTCGGTCGAATTTGACATGACGGCATTATCCAATTGGCTGTCCAGTGGGCAGCCTGGCGGTCAAGCGCATCCATCATATTTATGCGGACTCAGATCTCAACCTGTCTGCGAGAACAGCGTAGGATAACATTGTAATGGATTGTTTGGTTTACTAGCTAAAATGCATCTTCCATGTCCATGTAATTTCTACTAATGGTAATAACAAGAATAAAAATAGGGATTAAAGACAATAAAAGCAACAATAAAAATATCAGTGTACTGATACGTTAAAAGTAAGCAGGTTAGTAAACCACGTTAAGATAATAATAATAACAACAACGAGTTTCATACGAGCTGAACGGGTAAACTTCAGAAGAACGACAATTTGTCTTTCAGAGATCACTTTTATGAGAATTCATATGCGCGAGTACGAAAGAGGTTTCGAGCGTGTAGAAAATATGATGTAAACATGACACACAACAACGTCACAATATTGCTGGGACGATATTGTGACGCTGATTTGCAAACGGCGATATGTGCAATCGTATTCGCGTTTACACATATATAGCCACAGGCACCAAAGAACGAATAGCTGAAGAACTACTACTGAAGAACATTTTAGGTGAAAAAACCCGATGAGCTCTGTTAAACACAAAAGTACAACAGATTCTTCGTAAGAGATTTCTTCATTGGGTTTACCTAGACTATGACTGGAAGTACTTGTACTACATTGTACAGGCACCGTTAGCCCCATATATATATATATATATATA